>JAAIXJ010001773.1:14779-56439 GCA_013403705.1 Heliconius hermathena | reverse complement strand
TATTTGGTTTTGGCGACGATGTTGATGCGTGACCCGGCATGCCCCACGATTTTTTTCGCTTTGGATTGTCGTAGTGAATCCACTTTTCATCCCCAGTGACGATACGGTGCAGAAAACCTTTTCTCTTTTGCCGTTGAAGCAACAATTCACACATGAGAAAACGTCGTTCTACGCGTCTCGGCTTCAACTCATACGGCACCCAATGCCCTGACACTGTAGTAAACACTATTCTACTATAATTTGAGGTTACATATAGTACTACTTTGGCGATTCGTTACCGTACGAAATTCCATGCACACAGTGCCGCAACGCCATCTTTCAAAAAACAGCGAGAACTTATTAAAGATCCTAACATTAAAATAGAAACGTAATTCTATCTTTTAAGTAAATAAATTTGTAGTTAAGCGGGCGAAAACGGACGGAAGAGGGACGGGTGGCTAGTATATTCTAAAAACGTACATAAAAACACTTACATATTTCCTAGTTAACTCTGATACTTGATACTGCGACTCACTCAATTGTCGTTCCAATATATTGCATCTTGATCGTTCTTCACTCACTTTGTCCTTTAATATATCTCTTTCTTGTTGTATTAGTGACTTTTCTTCATTAAATGTTTGTAGTTTACTATTAAGTTCTGTTACTTTAGTTTTTGTTTGTTCATGGTCTATACGTTCCTGGAAATTATAATAATACGTGTTACAATAAGTTAAACAATATGCCAGAAAAGGTATTTACAGTTCTATTTCTTTTAGCTTCACAATATATCCACTTTCCTCCGAATATAATTGAAATCTTGAGGTTTTGTGTGATCAGTGGAGGAACTCAAGCTTTGCCTAGTTACCATAACGAGGAAATGAGGATATTTCATACTCCTGATTGAGAATCAAACATACAAAAGTAGCATTTACAATAGGACGTTCGTCCAGGTAAGGCATGATAGTGACTGTTAAGATCCGCCACTCGACACTAGTTTCCCCCTTTCTATCCTGCTATTTGCGGAATACTGCGTGCAGCTAAAAAAAAGTTATTGTACACTATGCTATACTTTACTTACCAAATCTCCTATTTATTATTTTTTGCTTCAAGCTATAGATGCCAGACTTAGCGGGAGGCTTAAAATGTGACTGTAAAATCGACGAGTTGTAGGTTCGATCCCCACTCGAGGAAATGAAATATTTATTTATATTTATATTTCATTTCTTCGCGCTGGTGTCGAGGCAAAGCGCGGCGTTGAGTTCCGCCATTCAACACCCAATGCTTCCAGAATTCGGCGGAAAGTGGGTAACGGTGTGTCCTAACACTAGATTCCCTCTGCCTTGCTGTGTGCGGTATGCAACGTGAAGCTGATTTTTTTGATTTTTAGATAGGCAGAAAGAACCTAGTGTCCAGGCACTGTGTTCTCCGCTTTCAACACAAATTCGAGAGATGCCTGTCAAGTGATAGAGATAAACGCCGCGTTTAGCCTTGTACAGATCAAGATACTGAAAATAATTAAATTACCCAAGTGGGAACCGGACATAAGACCCTCGCATCTTTATCCTTTTTAATTATGAAACCTAGCTTTGAGGTCCTCGCGGCGTAGTGGCACTGTTTCTGGGTTCGATTCCCATTCAGGACAATGAATATATTTAATATTTTTAATTCCTTTGCCTGGTAACAAGGCAAAGCGTCGAGAATTTAACAGAAAGCGGAGAACCGAGTGCCTTAACACTAGGTTCCCTCTGCCTACCACAGAAAAATTTATTACATAATTTACCTTTCCTAAAGCGTCTTCTAAATTCTTAACGCAATCTGTAGACTGTTTGTTCAGTCTCATCACAGTTTCATAGTTTTCCTTCATAACTTCTATTTCTTTCTCTTTGACTCTTATACTCTCTTCTTTATTTGCAATAATTTTGTCCATATTTTCTTGAAGTTCTTTCTTTTCTAATAATATTTGTTTACATTTCTCTTGATAATCGTGAGCTAAGTCCAGAGCTTTGTATAATTCTGTTTCAAAGTGGCTTGTTTTCTATAATTTTAATGATTAACTCATATTAGTATAAATTAAAGCAATTTATTTTAGAGTAATGCTTTAATTATTTCTATCAAATAATAGTTTTTTATAATTTTGTTTAATTTATTGTATTGTATGAATGAAGAGAACCAAATTTATACTAATATAATAAAGCGGAAGAGTTTGTTTGTTTGTTTAAACGCTAACATCTCTGGAACTACAGGTGGGATATACTTATTTTTTGTTTTGTATGAAAGCTACATCTCTCAGGAGTGCTAGGGCTATATAACATTATAGTTTAGTTCTTAGTTAGCCTTAAAAAATTAAAGAATAATAACTAGGAACGCCATTGTACTACTTTGACCGCGTGGGCTGCAAAAATAGTTACATACTAGCAGCCTACTCGCGGCTTCGCCCGCATACCACCTATAATACTTTTATTATGCTGCATTTACCAACAGATTGACATATTCAATCATGAACAACTTGTCTATATAATTCTGAGAAAGTGCAAGCATACGTGGCTGCTTGAGACGATGTCAAAAGCGGCAAGGGCGCCCACCGCGGGTCTCGAGCCTAGGCTCGCTCTCGTAAATTCAGAGCGTTGAATTATTTTAAAAAAAGTATATTTCTATGTTACATGTTATAAAAGCCTAAGTTTATCTTCATAAAATTTTCTTGATGATGGAATAACTTTCGGTCGTAAGTTTCAATATGCACGGCAAATAAAAATCGTTGAAATATCACCTTGCTATTTTCAATTATTTTTTGTCACAAAACGCGTAATTGTGACTTATGTCTGTCCCTGTCGCGGAGTTTTTTTTTCTTTTTTTTTCTTTCGAACTAATGAAATAGAATATTTGTGGTATAAAATGTACTTTCATATGTTTAACTAATTTCACAGAGCACGCGCTCAAAGCAATAAGATGGCGTTCATTATTATTGTTATTCCATTATTTAAGGTTAACTAAGACTTACATTGTAGTGTTATATAGCCTATAGTACTCCTGAAGCATGTAGCTTTCACACAAAACAAAAAAAAAGTAAAATAGACCAGTAGATTCAGAGATCTTAGCGTTTAAACAAACAAACTGTTCCACTTTATTATATTAGTATAGATATGTAAGTACATTGTATTACAAAAACATTCAGTTTTATTAGCTCTAAAATAAAGTCATCATCTTTTATAAATAAGTCACAACAAGACAGCTTGTAACAAAAAAAATTATATTGCAAGGTGATATTTCAACTTGACAAACATATTTAGACTGAGATCCCACTGCCTACATATTAGATTAATAGTCCTCCAAATTTCATTTTTGTAAAATCTTACGAGCGGAAGTTATTCCATCACTAGGAAATTTTATAAATCTTGTGCTTTTATAGTAGTGTTTCCGAGTAAATGTAAAATTAAAATTCAACGCTCTGTTTACGACCGACAGCCCAGGCTCGAAACCCACGTGGGACGCCCTTGCCGCTGATGCATCCTCTCAAGCAGCTTGGACTTTCTCAAAATTATGAAGCTGCAATTAGGCCGCTAGTTGAACATATTTTGTAACAACAGTATGGTATGACTGGAAATGCAACTTTCCTTGCTCTGGTTACGAGGCACATCGCGGCATTGAGTTCCACCACTCAACACACAATACCTCAAGAATTTGGTGGAAAGTAGGGAACAGAAGTATCTTAACACTATGTTCCTCTGCCAACTCTGACACAACATACAGCTAAAATAAATAAACAAACCTTTTGAGCATCACCAGCAACCATTTTAAAATTGTCAACCTCCCTACACATCTTGTCTAGGGCAGTCCTATGTCTTTCTTCCGCTTTATCTAAACTACCCGTTAACCTTAGCCAGGCCTCTTTTAACTTATTAATTGCAGCATCCTTAGCTCTATCTACTTTGACTGCGACAGCCAATTTCTCTTGTTGTTCTAGAATTTTCCTTTGTAATTGTTGAATTATGGCTTCACAATGCTGTAAATAAACATTTATTTTAGTGTATTAGACATTAAATCTAATTAATATTAGACATTAGTGGAACTCAGTCAAGGAGTTCACTAGAGAAACTTACAAAAATATTTCAGATTTACCAGGCCAAAGAAAAAAATAATTTATTTTTACATATTTGTTATCTTAAATTAAGCTATTGCAAATACAGTCAAATGCTGTTCCATTGCCCAATATTGGCTTCAAAAATAGAACTTGTTTACAGTCAAAAAGTTTATTTTAGTGCACCATAGTGGACTCAAAAAGAATATAATATAAATATAAGATAAGAAAAAAATTTTACCTCTCTTTTCAACCTTTCTTCTTCTAACTTGATATTATCAACCTTATCACCCCTGTCAGGTTTTTCACCCCAAAGTTCACTTAAACTTAGTAGATCAGTATCTATAGTATCAATTTTATAAGCATCTCGTTCTAAACTAAAAGGTCTTAATTGTGGCATTTTGAACTCTTCATTCTTTAAGGATGTTATATCACTTTTATCGGCCATAGATCTATATGTATTTTGACTATAATTTTGTGATTTATAATGCTCTAATACTTTTGAAGCTCGGTCTAAGATTTTATTTGATGATGGTTTAAAGGTATCTGAATAGTTAGATGACTGATTAGGTTTTTTTGGAGTAGATGTTGGCTGTACATCTTTGTTTTCTGAAAAATTCAATTTTCTTATGCTTGGGGATTTTAAATCTTGCTTTTGTTGGGCATTACTTGGGTTAGCTTCTCTATTATTGTCAGCTTGTGAGTTTGTTGATGCACTGGCTTGTGGTGATTGATTTGAACTGTTTCTAACTAAATAAATATACTTATCGAGAACATTTGATGACACTGTCCTTCCGCTTGGCAGTTGAATTGTATCAGCAGTACTTTTAGGATCTAATTTTTGAGTTATATAATCACCTGCTGCTTTTATCACATTTTCAGGACTAAAACCAGTATGTTCTTTAAAATTTATTTCAGGAGTCTCATAAGATTCAACTTTAGTTAAAAAATCATCTATTTCGTGAAGTAAAAGTTTGTCATTCTTTTTACTTGGAGTAGACACAATGCTGCTAATGTCCCCATCCATGCTTTGCAAGTCATTTAATTTAAGTTCAATCGATTTTGTACTCAACTTTTTAAAGGTGCCTTCGTTGTAACTTTTAGCAGTAGTAATAGAGTCTAGACTAGTCAATGAAATATCTTTATGTCTTTCTTTCCTAACTTTGCGTCGACGTCTACGCGGGAACGTGAAACATTTTCGATCTAAACTACGTTTATCACTTTCTGAATCCCAAGATTTACGCTTATGCGAGCTAACCGTTGAGAAAGCGTTACTAGTGTCTAGTTCTAAGGTTTCCAAACGAGATTCTAATGAATAAACCTGATCAACCAGTTGGCCTAGAACTTGGGCAGTACAAGAAGCTGACTTCTGGACAACAGTCCTACTGGAGTCCAGGAAAGTATCTTCAGAGCTGGAACTATCCACGAGGAAGAAGTTCGGAGGTATCAGCAAAAGAACATCAGTATCGTCGGTCTCACTCATCACAAGAACTGCACATTTTATTACACCATAACACAAAAGCCATTATATTTCTATAAGTGTATTTTTAAGTAATATATTAAACAAGATGAAATAAAGATGTATATATGAGGTCTTTCCAACAATTATGAAACAAGGTTATAATTAAATTTCATCAACACCAACAACGGTTTAATTTGTTTATAGAAATTAAATTAGAATATAGTTTTTAGAATGTTGGTAGTTTTGTACTTCTATGACATTTAGCATCTGTCAACAAAAGTAAATGATCAAATTACATTTATAAAGAAACACGATTAGAAATAAATAAAATTATTTAACATTCAGAACACATTGCAAATTGCAATTAGCACCCAAAGTATTTCAATTCAATAAAAAAGATCTAAGGCTAGTCACACATAATACTATTGTCAATACAGTATTGACAATAATATTATGCGTGTGGCTAGTCTAATATTAAGCTTTGATTTGAGACACATGCATGCCTAGATGTTGGTTTACTTATAAAAATGTATTGTTTTTTTTCCTAACTTGTATAATAATAAACAAATTATTAAACAATAATTTTTAAAATATCGAAGAAGAATTACAATTAAATTTTTATTCATATTACTCCTACCTTTCTTACTTTTACTTACAACAATAAGTAGCCATTTTATTTTGTTGCCAATTTTTATTACATTTTTGTTGCATAGATTACATGATGCAGGTAATAAGATACATTTAAATAAATTTATTACAATTTATTTTAAATATAACTATTATAAATAATTAATTAACAATAATCATCATTTTTACTTAGTAATGGAATTATAAGTATTACTATGTAGTTCAAATTTTGCAAAATATGTGTATTTCCAAAGTAAATTATTTTATTGAGTAAATCAAATCAATTGATTTTAATTACACAATATGATATTGCTATAAATTATGTTAATTATATTAATATACATTATTTGCAGAAGTAAATTATCAAAAGTGTAGAAGTAAAAGTTTTGTTTTTTTAGCTTCACACATTTTTTATATAGCAGGGCAGGTGGAACCTAATTTAAATACATTTAATTTACCACCTTCCATAAAATTTTTACACATTGACATTGCATGTTCAATGATGGAACTCAACTCCATGCTTATTCTAACAGATTAATGTAGAAACTTCACTTTCTTCACTTTCACTTGACCAAACCAACAACCACTGCATATACAGTCAGATACTAATCGAAAAAAGTGTAATGAATTTTAATTTATAATTTATAAATGAAGTATGCTCATTCTGAATATTAACAAAAAGTGTGATAAATGTACAAATTCCAGTATAATAAAACATTTTATCATCAAGAAGCTCTAACGGCAAACAATGGGGCTTGTTTTATAAAAGAATCTAATTTGTTTCTAAATAATTCACTAGTTATAGGCTCTCCAATACCGCACAGTGGATTCCTTACAACATACTTAACATATATTTCTCCATAGATTTTCTTTAATAATTCTCTTACACCTTGAGCTTGGTTATCAGTGTTCATAACAAATTTAAGCCCTGATGGAGTTTCCAAACAATGAAGAGTATATTTTGATGTTTTGTAATTTAAGAAACCATCTTTTGGATCTAGAGGTGAGATTTTTGCAACAAATGATTTTATGGAAAAAAGCATTCCATACATTAATTTTCCTTCCTGCAAAAGACAAATAGTGACTTACTACAAAGTTGTCTACTGTATAAATAGTTATATACTACTAATATTAAATAAACAATTTAATCAAATTAACTTAAGAAATTATTTATTAATTATTTTGGTAAATTATTTATCAACTAGTTTTACCTCCTCTCTAGACATTCCTGCCTGCTTCGTTCTGTTCCATTCTCCATAGTACAGTAAGGTACCATAGCGATCAAATATATATAAATTATGAATCGTCATTATGTGAAATTATTTTTTATTTTGAATTGGGCCAACAAAAAACTAAATAGAGCCCTTATTCACATTTGAAGTTTACTTTTTCTGGCTTAATGACATTTGTCGTAACGTCTAAGAATGTATAATGGTTTATTAAATTTGCATAAATTTGTATAAAAAAAGGATTATTCTATAAGCTATTCATATTCTATATTCATTCATAAAATAATTAAATACTTAAGAACTAATATTTTTTCTTAAATTACTTTACCTCTTTTATTATTTTTTCCGATTGAATCCAAATTTATTATAAAAAAATAGTTAAATAATATCGGGTTAAGCTTTATAGACGTTTGTTTATAAATAAATTATTGATACAATTATATCACGAGTGTTTCTATTTCATATTTCATTTTACTTAATAAATCATAATAATCTGTAGAATTTCTTTTTTGATATAAAAATTAATATATTCTAATATATTCTCTATGGTAACTTTAAATTTTCAATACTTTTCTGACCCTGGTCCTTGGTCTCGACTAAAACGATGTTGTTAATATAATATATATTATAAAACAAAAACACCACAAATAAATTAAATTACGCTTATAATAAAAAAGCTATATAAAAGTTTATGTACTGGTAAGTGGATGAATTGGTTACAAAATCAATACTTAATTATTTTTAGGTTATATTCTTACCTAATACTTATTCGCAGTAATTATAAATCAATAAAAAATGGATGAATATTCGAGAGAACCGTGTCCGTGGCGTATATTAGACGATGCTGGCGGAGCGTTTTTAATGGGAGCCATCGGTGGAGGCATTTTTCATTCAATTAAAGGTTTTCGGAATGCCCCAGTCGGATTCAACAGGAAAATGGTACGAATTTAAATTATTATTTGTTATCAATATATATTTATATTCCTATAATTATTCACATAAAAATTGCAAGTAAAATATATTATAATAATTTGATATTTGTTTTTGATACTATTAAAAAAAACTTTTTTTTATTTAATTGAAAAAATAAAGTTATAGTTTTTATTTGAATAAATGCTTTTATACTTTTAATACAATTACGAAACTCACAATTATAAAAAGTAGCGCAATTTATATTAGTATAAATGTTTTGTTTTTTAATAATTCTGATATAAATGTTTACAGTTGGGCAGTTTAGCAGCAATAAAAGAAAGATCACCAATAGTGGGTGGTAATTTTGCTGTTTGGGGATGTATGTTCTCTACAATCGATTGCTCATTAGTTTATTTGAGACAAAAAGAAGATCCATGGAACTCAATTAGTAGTGGAGCAATAACAGCAGGGATTTTAGCAGCTAGAAATGGTAATTTTATAAGAAAACATATTCATTTTAACATTATTACTGTAGTGGTAAAGTGTCTCATTGTTTACATATAGGTCATGGGTCCCCCCTTAGTAGAATATTTGTATATAATATTATTTTTATTTTCCCCATTTAGAAATACTTAAGTATAGCACTTGAGGCTGTTATGGTACAGGAGCACAAGACTGTAAACACAATGATTGTTGGTTTGATTCCCACTCATGGGAATGGCATCATGTTCTGTCTCTTGTGTTTCAGTAAAAATACATTTTAATTATCTCCTTACACATTAAATAAATTTTATACAACATTGTTGAAATAATTTATATTTTATATTATTTTTTGTAAAGGTTACTAATTATAGACTAAATTGCAATGTAATGTAATTTACATATTATATATCTTGTTCCAGGTGCCAAAGCGATGGCAGGTAGTGCTTTAGTGGGTGGTATCCTCTTAGCTCTAATAGAAGGTGTAGGTATAATGTTCACTAGATTATCCTCAGAGCAGTTTAAACCCCAACAACCTATATTCGAAGATCCTTCAGTTTTAGGACAAAGTCAGGGACAAGGACAGAATTTTCAGTAAATGATTGATATGTAGAATAAAATAAAATTGTACAGTTATTTAAACATATGTGTGAGATCTGATGCAATAATTGCAATTAGTGTGAAAATTCTTCATTTATATATATGTATATTATAAATTGTGATTTTTGGAATTCATTTTCAATTTTCTTACTGATTTTATCTATTTGAGAATAAAACATTTCTAATATTGAGTTAGTAGCTGCTTATGAAAGTTATAGCTGAATAGTTCATGACAGGTTATCATCCTAGGGTCGTACTCATTATGAAACTACTAATAATTATAATTGATAAATTAGAAATTGAAACCATTGTGGTGTCAGAATTCAACTGTAAGTGCAATGGTCGTAAGTTTGACTCCCACTTGGGGCAATGAATTCCTCAAAAAATTGTAAAACTGCCTATCCAGCTATATGCAAAAAAGTATGAAAGTAAAATACGAAAAAATAATAATAGAAATTGATATGATTTTGATAGTATATAAACAAATTCATATTACATAAATCTAAAATTGTCTTTTTATTACCATAACTACAATTTTTATAATGTGTAAAGTTCAAATAGTATTTTATTCATATATACCAAGAAATTATCACAGCTGGTTATCCTTAAAGTATATATAACATTTTGGCAGCTTTATTATTTTTTTCCATTTTTAATATAACTGTACAATTTTGTATTAACAAATCTTGCCATTTGGCATAACCTATACAAAATTACAACCCCCACCCATCATTTTTGAGTGAATTATTTGCATCTGTGATATTTTCAGTTACATACTGTTTGCTTATAATTGCACTTGACAATGTAAAAAAAACAATTTTCAATATTTGTATGTATATTGTAATTTATTTCAGCCATTTTTCACATACAACATATTTATTTGTTCCCTTTGATGTTGTTTTGTGAATTTTTTTTAATGAAAAAGTATAGATAGGTAAATGTCTTTTAGGAGATTTATTAATTCATTCTTCTATTAGATTGCTTATCGAATTTTCAGGTTGTTGATAATATTATTTTGGTTGAAATAAATTCTAATATAGTTTAAAATGGATACCAATAAATATTTATAAAAAGTGGTTTTAGTTTTTTATTTTACAATTATTTCTAATTGCTATTATTTACATACTTTTTAGTGAAAACAAGTGACTAAGTGAAATATCAATATTCAAATGTTGCAGAAAGTTATCTGTTACTTTTGACCGAGATTCATATTTTTAACAATATTGTCTATAAATTTTGTTGAGGGCATTGTGGTGCATTGGGGAAGTCTCTGTAAACACAATGTAGTCTGATCCCTTTTCAGACCATACATTACTTTTATTTCCTTGTTGTAAAATAGGCAGTTTTGCCTTGGCATTTAGAGCACATGGTGTAAAAGTGGAGAATGAAGTATTTTGTTATGTTGAAAAGGAATATGTGAAGTTCTCTTTTTATAAATTTAGGCCTGAAATAAATTTATATTTAAAATTATTTTTGTGGTAAAATAAATGTTGATTTATTATAAGTTAATCATCTTGTGTAAACAATTATTAATATAATGGCAATATTAAAAACTTTTGCTATAATTAAAGTTGTAAATTAGGGGGCCTATTTTCTACAGCATTCTCTCCCATTTTTCTTATATCTTTTATTATAAGTGCTAATGCTTCAGGTTCAACTCCCAATTCACAAAGTCTTATGCATATTGTTAATGATTCTGGATCTAGTCCTGTATTGAGTAGTTGAGATATTTGATATAATAATTGAAAAGTTTCACGAGCTTGTCCAATCTGTGCGTTTTTCTCTGAAGTCATTTTGAATCACTGTAAATAAGAAGGGTAACTAACAAAACAAAACACTAAGAAAACAAAAATATTGCTTCGACTAAAGGTTGTGTAAAATGCTTACCTTTTTATATATATGTTTTTCACTTAAAAGACTGAAGAAATAGATGTATACTGTTTACTATAACTCTTATTTGGAAAATAATTCCAATCAAATTTCATAAGAAACTCCCAAAGATTTTGTTAGCTGAAGCGAATGTCAAATTTAACGTCAATTTATTTACAATGCTGTTTTCACAGACTATCACATACTTCAAGAAGCATGTCTGTTGGTAAAAGTAATTAGCACTGATCGAAGAATTTATGTTTTCCAAATATATTATTATCAATAACGTAATTTATCTAATATTATTCAGACGACTTTAGTAATGAGTGGAAATTTAAGTTAGTTCTATTGTATTGATAAAAAAACTTGGAACCATGAAATCGTTTAATATTTTAATATTAATAATTGACATTCGAAAACGGCAATGGCCAGTGAGCTATCCAATAAACATAAATGTGAAAAATAAAGAAGCCATAAACGAAAAAAACTAAAAGTAATAAATATTAAGGATTATCATCATTATATTAGGACTGTTGCAGTTTTTAACCAGCTTAAACTCATGAGTATGTGTCCGTATAAGTTATGTCGTAATTACATAATGTATTTAGATGAAAAACTTTAGATCTAATTGATTTTGGTAGCAAAAAAATATAACATATTATATTATAGATTAACTGGCTGTCTCAAAGGTCGGTGTACGAACGATAATTTTACGTGACAACATTGATAATAAATTGCATATTCCTATGAATTGAATTGAACTATTATCACTGAATTATCATATAAATAAACACATTTAATTAAACATTTTTTTCCATAAATTAACACTGAATTGCACTTTTTAGTTCAAATATTTTTTTACTTAAATTATAGAGATTAATCACAATTAATTAAGTAACAATGTGCTATTTAATTACAATTAACACTGAATGAATAGACACGTCACAAGTCGAACGTTTAGGTCCATCGTGCCTCTCTATCGCTTGTGTCGCCGCCACTCGCTTGCTCGCTCGCGAGAGGCGGAACGTGATAATGAATCATGCTTTTTTGTGCGTGCAGCCGGCATTCATCTCTTTATAAGATGTCATCACGTTGAAAATGTTAAACTGATTGACTTACTTATTGATTTGGTTAAGTTAATTGTAATTTACTAATACATTATTATGATAACTACTTACCTACATCTAGATCGTGTAATTATAATATCACGACGAACGACGACGACGAATGTAAAATAATATTTCTTTGTGAAGTAATACAGTTACAGATGCTTAGTAAACACCACATCTACCTTATTTTTGAACTGTAACTAACTAAAGCTATAGGTTTATGTCAAATTACATTATCATCATCATTATCATCACTATCATCTAAACATAGACCTCTTAAATGTTACGCCACGAGTTTGATTTTCTGTTCTTCATTTTGTTGCCAGCCACTTTGTGTATGTCAAGTATGTAGCGTTTAACAAAACGAAACTTGTAAAAAATTCAAATATTTACCATGATTCCTATCAATTTATTCTCATTGAAAAACTTCGACACCTAACAATTTATCCATCAAAGAAATTATCCACAAATTGAAAGTTACGCGGGAAAGTAGAGAATTTCTGAGCGCTTTCAACAATTTTCTATTTTTAAATCCCCACGTCTGCACTCCTGAAATAGATAGTTGAAGTTTCGGGTGTTACTTGTGCGTTGCTTGCAGTTTTAAAACTAAATTTGATATTGTTATAATTTATAAAAAGTAATTACAGTTACAAGATAATTTAGTATGGTAAGTTTATAAATATATATACAATCTTAGCGGAATAATATGTATATTACAAATGCCATGTATAATATTAAAAATAAATCTGTCACGTCATGTCGGTAAATTTAATACACGTGCATAAAATGTAAAATTACGACGTATTTTATGGAAGATAATGAATATTCGAATAAATTGAATTTTATAACGATATTAGAGAATATTAATAATATGAGGTCTATATGGACGAGAGTTGTGGGCTGTGGTTATGTTAAGGTAACAAAGAAGTCAAAAAAGTATTTATAATTAAAAAAATAAAGTTATAAATAAAAAAAAACTACAATTGGTTTCTAAATCTAATAAAATAATTATCGACATAGAATTTAATATGAAACGAGATTTCAAAATAAATAATAATAACACAACAAACTAATAAAAATAAACTATAAAAAAAATGAAAACTCTATCAACGTAGGTACATGAGTGTTCAGTTAAAAATACAAATGTTTATTTAAAAAAAATAGTATTGTTATCGGTTTACGACACATAATTTAAGTAAAAAACGGTACATAAAAAAATCTAAATATTTAATAGTTTTCATAACTTATCCATTATTTGCGTTTTAATTAAAATTTCTAATGGTAATGCATAAATTCAGCTTCACGCTGTATCCTCAACACCTGCTGTGTTGGTAGGCAGATGGAACCTTGTGTTAAGACACTCCGTTCCCCACTTTCCGCCGAATTCTGGAGACATTGCGTATTGAGTGGCGGAACTCAACGCCGCGCTTTGCCTCGACACCTGGCCTCAAAAAATTCATAACCATAGGTACACGGGAAGTACTCTATAGGTTTTGATGACGCGGCGAATTTCATACAAAATGAAGAAATATCGATGCATAATTGCTCGTATGGCCCATAGACTTAAATATTTAATATTAATTTCAGCTTCGAACGTGATTACGAGATTAAGGGTTTACAGACGGACAGATCGACAAAATAGTGATCCTATAAAAGTTCCGTTTTTACCTTTTAAGGTACGGAACCCTAAAAATAGATAAAGTAGAGAGTTGAGTAACTTATTCTAGTAATAAGCTAACTTGGTTCATTTTGCATGAAAAAAATTTCATAATTTAACAACAAAAAAAGGTATAACGATATTTTATTGGATCATCAGGCCTTTAAGTTAAAACGTGTAGATAGAACTTTCTACGAGATTTACAAAAGTTTAAGCGATTATCTCTTACCGACTGACTTGAACATGAAAGTGTTTATTTTGGAACGGCTGTTCTCTTATATGTATAGTTTTACGTAATAAAAAAACAACTTAGGCTGAATTTGTACTAGGGGCTAATGAATTCGTGTCTGGCTGTAAACGCGGTGGTATGATTACTACTAAGTTATTTAATATTTTTACTCTTGTAATAATATAGAAAGAGTTGTTGAGTTGTGCAGGAAACTAAAAATAAATAAATTACAAGTTATTCTATAAAACTTTTAGACGCTCTTATCGCACGGAGAGATAAAGAGCAATGAAAAATATTCCGTTTCTGGTTTAAGAGTTGATTCATGGTAAAATTCAAACTGGGTTGTCCCCTAAGGACAAATTCAAAACAATTTTTATTATTTTGTTTGAACTAATACAATAAAGTGGGTTAAGTGTGCGCGCGAGGTATTCCACAACTGGCCGGCGTCCCCCCTCTTCAGTACCTCGCGCGGCGTGATGTCAAGCGTTCGTGTCAATTCGATGAACTGCACGCCATTTTACTTTCACAGGTAAGTGAAGATTTTTACTAAAATACTTACGACATTTTGTCACGTTTGATGCATTTTCTATTATAATCGTGTAAACTTTATGAAAATATGTTATTTGGTATCGAGTGCTTCAGAATATCTCGTATGCTAATTATTATCAGTGTTGATATTTTATGATAATATTTTTTTGGAGTTTCTTTATATTTTACTGCTTGGAGTATATAAATGAACTAATTAATTCAGTTTAACGGACCGACCGGACCATCGGTCCGTCTTTACGTCTGCCCGTCTGTCCGTCTGTATCTCTGTCAAGAGCCTTTATCTCAGGAACGCTTAGAGATATGGATATGTTGAAATTCAAACCTTTTACTCAAATATACGGCCCCATGATTTCCTAAAAAAAGTATTATGCTTACTTAAAAAAAAGTTATGGCCGTTTATATCGCAAAAAAGCGTTTTTCTACACTATTACTTCCTACCTAGAATTTGAAGTTTGGCGGTTAGCACCTACAGGTAAAAAAATCTGAACCATTTGTAGTTAAACACTAAAAAGTAATAGTCTTAATAGAGGCAAAATTTGGTATTAAGCCGCTAGTTCCAGTGAGGTATCAGATGCAAGGACTCTGGCTAATAAGCTAAGCTGGCTGATAAGCTAAGTTTGAATTTCAGAAAAAGCTCGAGACCTCCAATTTTTGTACGGAACCCCGACTTGCGCTTCTCCGGTTTGTTCTGTTTGTCGACGTTAATTTCAGAAAGGGCTTAACCTTAGATATAATTGATTTAATATTAAGCATTAGCATCTAAAATCGGTTTAATTGTTTTTATTTACTTTTTACTGTAACATTCGTCAATTTAAATGAGAATTTTCTAAATCAGTCAAGTAGTTTTGGAACCTATTCACTAAAACAAAGAACCAAAAAATTATACCTGTTGTCTTTATAATATAGATATCGATGCATTTACATACAATTTTTTGTTCTCTCTACATAAATATGTTTTTGTTTTAGAGTACAGTCAATCATTGGAAATGCCTCGAAAATACGAAAGAAAAGCTCCGAATAGAACCATCGTCACACAAGAACAGTTAGAAACCGCCAAATTATTAATCTCGATGGGTGCCACTAAACGTAAAGCTGCATCTCAAGTCGGCATCAGGGAAAGTACTCTGCGTAAACGCTTAAAAGTTGGTAAAGTAGCCACAAGTTTAGGTAGATTTTCTACCACCTTCAACGCTGACCAAGAAAATAATATATACAAATATATCAAACGATGTGATGATTTTAACAACAATCTTACTATGCAGAACTTCCAAAAGTTCATATATGAATATGCTGAAATAAATAAGATTACGCATAGATTCAACACAACTACGAAATTAGCTGGACGAGAATTTGTATATAGGTTTCTAAAACGGTTTCCCGGATTGAAATTACGAAAGCCAGACGAAACCACCACTGCCATTGACTTCAACTTGATATTACAAGAAGTTAGTTATTATATGTTTTAAGATTATTGTGTAATATGTTGATTTATGTAATAATATATGATTTCTTTTATTTTAGTAAAAATATTGTTTGTTTTTATGTCTACTTAAAAAAAATTGCTCTAAATGTCTGTGACACTTTGAATTATTTTTTGGGTGTGCACGTTCGAAACTTTTTTGTTTCTTATAATCCCTATAATTATACTAATACTAATCTTCTCTTCGAATTGTTGAGATACAATCATAGTCTTAATTTAATAAGTTAAGTGTCGTGTCCCTATCACGGCAAAATGCAAGGAATTACAATTCTGAAATCGCTGCGTTTTTATGTATCAAAACATTGCATTCCTGCAACATATTTATTACTCAATAAAAAAATGTTAGTGCGCTCTTAAACTTTGAAATTAGAATTATGTATATATATATATATATATATATATATATATGTGTATATATATATATATATATATATATATATATATATATATATATTATTGATTTGTTATTTACATTATATATTGATTGTTTACTATACCGAGTCGCCCAGCTAAAGGAACTTTGTCGCTAAGTCACACGTTCTTCTTGGGTTGTGTCGATATTCTAAAATGTTGGTTACTACTTTTTTTTATTGTTATCGTCTCTATAAAGAGATGAGATTATTGTACATACATACATATTGTTAAAGTAATTATATATAATAGTTAAAAAAACAAGCTTTTTTACATCAAATGCTATGGATCATACTCTGAGCTATAACTTATGTGAGCCTAAATTCGAGTGGCTTACTAGTAACCTCTAAAGATGTTAAAAGGTTTACTAGTTCCACTATTCAGGTCCTGACTCTATTACTAGATCAGCTCGATTGTTGTATAGTCACCTAATCGAGGTAGAACCCCATTGAACATTCATTCTGGCTTTGGTAGACGAACAACGACTTTGAGTTCCGCCACTCAACACATGGAGTGTCTTGACACTACGTTCTTTCTGTCTACCCTTCTATGTAAGAAAACGTGGGAATTAGCTTTTTTTTATCAAAATAGGCAAAAAGATATTTACATCATACCTGTGGGCTGTAATATAAGTTATGAGAAAACTTTCTTAAGTATGTTATTACTTTTCCAATATCTATTGGGTTGCAGGCCGACCCAGTGCAAGATCCATCGGGCGGGGGCGAGGGCTCCCTCGAGACGAAACCAGCTGGAAATATTTGCGAAGAAGCCAAATCTGTAATAATTTATATTTTATAATATTATACTCAATATTTATCTATATTTGTGAAGACATTGATGTATTTTTTTGTGTTTTCAAAAGTAAATTATAATTCTGGAAAGTAATAATTTCCATTTTGTTACAAAAAGTATATTTTTTTAATTTTAATATATATTTTTATAGCCAATTTGTTAGTAAGATGAATATTTTATTATAAAATACTTTGAGGCTTCAAAATTACTTAATTATAGAGTGAGGGTTTTCACATATACTCGCAAAAAATGATCATGACGCAGCGGCACTGATTGTAAACGCGACGGTCGTATGTTCGATTCTCACTCGGTAGAATGATTACAAGCCGAAAGCGCTGAGTTGCGTTCCGCCATTTAACACACGATGTCTCGAAAATTGGTCAGTATGTGGGAAACGGAATGTCTTAATATTAGGTTCCTCCTGTCTTCACTGCTTCATATGCGGGAAGCAGCGTGAAGCTAAAATAAATAACAAATATTTTTTAACTTTTATTTACTAATAATATACTAATTTTTAATAATACTTTTTTTGCTAATAATTTATTGATTTTGTTTCTTTCTACATAAAGGAAGGAGTGAACCCTGAAGAGATTTTGCTACAAGAACAGATTAAGCAAGAAGTGAAAGAAGAACCTCTTGAAAACAGTCTGCCTAATTCACCTGAATCAGTTGGAGAAACTCCAACAGATCCATTACAAATAGAAAATTCAGAAATAATACCTAAGGTAGAAGAGTTGAAAGAAGAACCGAAAGAAGAGTCAGAGATAGTAGAAGAAAGTAAACCAAATGAATCTGCTAGTTCAGTAAGTATTTTTTTGTTCTTATATACAATATATATATTTTAATTTATTAGAAAGCAATTCAGCTAAATGATGTGAATTTTTGGCGAAGTTTTAGAGCTTACTTCAAGAGCCGTTTAGATAGTACTTAATATTTTTATCGGATCGAAAGTTCATAAGTTTAAAGCCGTCTTTAAAAGTTTTTTGGATTTAGAACTTGGCTATACTTAGCGCATAAGAAGTATTCAAATATTTATAGGGATTGGAAGTTCAAATGATATGCTGAGAACTAAAAACGAATACTTTACAAATTTAGAGATCAGCGGGTGAATTTTTAAATTTTTAAAAAGTGACATAATTCCTAAAGTATTGTGTTAACTCTGCTTAATAAATGTTTTTTTAGCTTCACGCTGTATATGATAGGGTAGGCAGAGGGAACCTAGTCTTGAGATACTTCATTCCCCATATTCCGCTGAAATCTCGACGGAAACCTAAAAAATAATTCTGTTGTTATTTTTTTACCGTCCCGTATGCGGCAAGAAGAGACAAAATAGACTCTAATTACTATGTTATAAAGTCGCAATTTGTCTACTCGAGATAATGAATATAATTAGTTTCCGAATGAGCATCGAATCAGAAACCGTTTCAATTGGTATAAATAAAAAATAATTTATTAGAAAGTCGAAACTTTTGATAATAATGAAAATAACGCGTAATAATCATTTTAGGGGAATTGGCAAGAAAGAGAACAAGAGCTTCTGAAGAAAATCGAAGACTTGGAAAAAGTTAAAACCGAAAGGAGCGAAGATGGCCTCAAGTTGGAATTAAAAGTGAGTTATACTTATTAATTATATTTAATTGAAATGAACGATACGTAAAATTAATATTATGCTTAAAATAATTGGACTAGTATTAGAAAAAATATATTATTTAAAGTTATTAATAAGGTGGCCAGTCTTGGCGCTTGGGGACAAGATAATTCGGCAGAAAGAGGGAAATGGAAGTGTCTTAATGGGAACGGAGTGTCTTAGCACTGTGTTCTCAAGTTCTCTCGGTCTACCCTGCTTTCTACGGAATACAATGTGAAGTTAAACAAAAAAAAACTATGAAATAGCTTAAGGTATTCAGTTGGGAAATATTAAATTGTTAATGTTATATTTGTGACTTGTAAGTATTCTTTTTTTTTTCAACTGTTTTTTTGGTTAAATATGCAAGACGGTTGTTCTCCTAATTAAATATGTATCTATGAGTAAAGAAGATATAATTCGTTTCTATCTAACTTGTGAATTTTTATGTTATGTACCTGTTATACCGATGCCACGTGAAGATAAAAAAGTAAAAATCTATAGGTATTTCAAAGAAAAAAAAAACTAATACAAACTTATATTTTTAGTTAATTTTAAACACAATACGTGCATATGCTAGCAAATCTGAATTTGTCCACTTTTATATGTTGTATTCCCGTAGACCTACAATCTGGAAATTGGCACGGAGCCCTCAATAGGATCGTCCGATTCGCACTTGACCGGGTTTTCCCAGATATGAAACTCTAATAAAAGAATTGTATTTGCATTTGTATTCTTTTACTCGTAGGTACGTGAAGAAGAAATCGATTTACTCAAAGCTCGTGTGAAGAACTTAGAAACTGAACTACAAGCGGCGCTGTCTAAGCCCGGCGGGAAGAACCAGGACATGATTGAGAAGATCAAACAACAACACGAGGAGGTAATGAAATAATACTAAATAACTATTATTTGAGGCCAGCCGTGGCGCAGGGGCACAGAGTGTGACTGTAAAATTGACTGGTTGTGGGTTTGATCCCCACTCGAGGAGATGAAATATTTACTTACATTTATATTTTCATTTCTTTGCTCTGGTGTCGAGGCAAAGCGCGGCGTTGAGTTCTGCCCCTCAACACGCAATACGTCCAGAATTCGGCAGAAAGTGGGGAACGGAGTGTCTTAACATTAGGTTCCCTCTGCCTACCCTATTGTATGTGGTATACAGCGTGAAGCTGATTTATTTAAATATTATTTTTAGCTTCACCCTTTCTGCCCCGAGAACCTAGTGTTAAGATATTCCGTTCTCACTAAGACACTTCTGTTCCTCGTTTTCCGCCGAATTCTGGAAGTATTGCATGTTGAGTGACGCAACTCACTGAGAGAGCGAGAAAATGAGAATATTAAAATATTATATTTCTTCGAGTGGGAATCGAATCCACAGCCTGTTGTGTTTATATTTGCATGCTTATGTCTGTGCGCGACGACTGGCTTCAACTAATACCGTGACTTTTTTATAATTGAATGTTCGTGGATTCAAATCGAATCGAATGAAGATATTTTTCGGCATTTATCACTTAGGTCTTTACTTAGGTAACTAGTCTGATGAATATAAATAGTAAAGCAGCTTCACGCTGTATCCCGCAGCTAGCAGCGGGCAAAGTGGACCTAGTGATAAGATATTCCCTTCCCCCCGCACCGCTCAACTTCTGAGGCATTGCGTGTTGAGTGACGGCACTCAATGCCGCTGATCATTTAACATAGCGAGGAAATTATAATAAATATAATTATTCCTCTGAGTGGATATCAAACCCACAACCATAAAAAAAATTAATATAAAAACTCCAAAAATATATATAATTTTAAATACATTTAATATAATTTAAAATATTAATACAAAAGAGTTTACCTAACAAAAGATTAAAAATATTTCTATGGAAATATAACTTGTATAGTAAAAAGATAATTAAAATAAATCTGAGGTAAAAAAATGTATTTCTAGTTCTGTATTTCTTATATTTATAACGTGTTTCTTTTAATCTATATATATAAAAGGACTTGTGCTGACTGACTGAGGTAAGACGCACGCAGAGCCGTAACCGCTGATGGTAGAAACGTGAAATTTGGGCAGATGTTTATTTTCATATTCTGGACATCCACTAAGAAGGGAATTTGAAAAATTTTAACCCTAAAGGGATGAAATAGGGGTTGAAAGTTTGTATGGAAAAAAATTTTAATCTGTACCGATTTTTATAAAATTTGAAATTCAGACTCTTAAAAATATTTCATTGAACACGTGTTTCATGGTTTTTAAGAATTCACCCCCTAAGGGTTCAAATAAGGGGTTGAAAGTTTATATGGAAAAATCTTTAAATTGCCACCGATTTTTATAAAAATTTAAATTCAGACTGTTAAAAATATTTTATTGAACACGTTTTTCGTGGTTTTTTTTTGGATTCCCTCCTAATAAGCGGGCGAAGCCGCGCGCGCCCTCTAGTATAATATATAATACTAAATTAAATTTGAGACCAGTCGTGGCGCATGTTACATACATTCGCGTGACTGTAACCATGATTGTGATGAGTTCGATTCCCAATCGGGGAATTGAATTATTTTCTCACTTTTGTGAAAAGACAAAACGTTGACGCGATGACTTCCGCCGTTGAAAACGCAACATTTCGAAAGTTAGCAGGTGTTTGGAGAACGGAGTGTTTTAATAGTATGTCCCTGCTGTACGCGGGATACGAAGTGAAGCTGTAAAAAAAACATTTATGAAGAGTATTAAATTTTTTTGTTTTTTTAATATATATTTTTATTGATATTGTACTTGTATATTGTATATTTTAATACCTCTTTTGTATTCCAGTTGCTGAGTAAAGCTCGTGGCATGATATTTGATAAAACAAAAATGGTCAAGAACCAGGAGCTGCAAATAGAAGCGTTGACGACTCAAGTGCAGTCGTTGAAGGACATTAATCTTATTACAAAGGATTTGCTCGAGATTAGAAATTCTGAAGTGAAAGCTATGGAAGTAAGTATATGGGGATGTTTTATTGGGTCGATGGTTGCTGGTTCGATTTTCAAAAAATGATTTTTTTAGCTTCATGCTGTGTCCTGCACTGGCAGGGTAGGCAGTGGGAACCTGGGAATCTAGTGCTAAGGTACTCCGCTTCCATTAAGACACATCCGTTCTTTATTTTTCGAAGAACTCTGTAGGCATTGCGTGTAGAGGGGCGGTACTCAACAGGATAGGAAAATGTTAAATATTTAATCACACTTGTGCCCTTGGGCCATGTCTTGCCTCAAATCAATAAATAATATTTAAATTTGTAATAACTACGGCGATATTTTTTTAAAAATGTTTTTATTTTATTATTTTTTTTTATTTTTAGAGGCCAGTCGTGGCGCAGCGGCACGAGGTGTGACTGTAAAACCGACTGGTTGTGGGTTCGATCCCCACTCGAGGAGATGAAATATTTACTTAAATTTATATTTCCATTTCTTCGCTCTGGTGTCGAGGTTAAGCGCGGCGTTGAGTTCTGCCACTCAACACGCAATGCCTCCAGAATTCGGCAGAAAGTGGGGAACGGAGTGTCTTAATACTAGGTTCCCTCTGCTTACCCTGCTGTGTGCGGGATACAGCGTGAAGCTGATTTAATTTTGATTTTTATTTTTTATTTTTTTTTATTTAAATATAACTTCAGGATCGTTTCCAAGCAATGGAGTCGAGGTTCAAAGCGGAGAAGGAAAGATACGATCTTGTATTGAAACGCGCACAAACTAGCAACAATATAAATGACGACTTGCGAAAGGAGTACGAAACTCAACTCGCCATATTTAAGGTAAGTTTTATAATTATTAAAATCAGCTTCACGCTGTATCCCGGAAACTGCAGGATAAGCAGAGGTGGCCTAGTGTTAAGACACTCCGTTCCCCTGTTTCCACCGAGATCTGGAGTCTGGAATTACCAGAGCGAGAAAAAAAAACGAAAAGCTTGGAGAATTCGCCGGAGTACTTTAACTCTAGGTTCCCGCGTTCCTACAACCTACCTTGGGCCATGTGCGGAGATACAACGTAAAGCTAAAACAAAGAACTTAATTAAGGAAGTGCAAGTTCGAATACTGCTACGTTAACATTTTTTACGGTATCTCTTATACTCTTAATTTTGTAATTAATATATTTCTAATTATTTTAGGAATTACTCTTAATTTTGTAATTAATATATTTCTAATTATTTTAGGAATTAAGAGAAAAATACGAGTTAAGAGTTCAGGCGCTAGTTGCCGAAAATAACCGGCTCAAGGAGTCTCTGCAAGGAGGCACCTCGGGATAAACCATTTTTAAGACTGCTTTATAATCAACAATCAACATACAGTTTANTTTTCCCGTGTAGTGTTGATGGAGATGAATAAAAAGTCTACTCACGGTTTACACTGAGTATATTCAACACCACTTCAAAGTACATATAGTTTGAACAGAAATGGTAAATCACGACACAGTTTATATAAAAGTCAACCACAAACATAATATATATAAAAGAGAACAAAATAAATACTGATTTAGAAGAAAATAATAAAGAAAACTATGGAAAGTATGGAAAGCGCATCGAGTGGCAAGCATCGACTGTTAGAATTATTATCTGCCGTCGACAAGGAGGTAGATGTGAAAACGACAACTCCTTAACGGCTCGGTCGACGGCAGCGAGCGCTCTCATATAAATGTATTATACTAAATACGAATACTTACTATAGAATATATAAATTCTATTAAATATATGTATGATTCTATGTATGTATATAAATGATAAATAAATAAATTTACAATATTGAAATATATAAATAACACATATTAAATAAACTATAAATATAAATTGAGGCCAGTCGTGGCGCAGCGGCACGAGGTGTGACTGCAAAACCGACTGGTTGTGGGTTCGATCCCCACTCGAGGAGATGAAATATTTACTTAAATTTATATTTCCATTTCTTCGCTCTGATGTCGAGGTTCAGCGCGGCGTTGAGTTCTGCCACTCAACACGCAATGCCACCAGAATTCGGCAGAAAGTGGGGAACGGAGTGTCTTAACACTAGGTTCCCTCTGCCTACCCTGCTGTGTGCGGGATACAGCTGAAGCTAATTAATTAATTAATTTAATTAATTAATTAATTAATTAATTATAGATATAAATAATAGTTCCCTACATACGTATTTAAATGGTAAGCGTTTGGCTTATTGTATATGTATATAGGTATGTGTAAGTGTGTATGTATGTATGTATATATCTTGTTTAACTCCCGACTCAAAAAGAGGTATTATGCGTATGATATGTCTGTATGTCTGTCTGTAGCGCTAGCTCCTAAATTATAAACAATAAATAGATTTGAATCCGGTTTTTTTAATTGAAAGCATTGGTCTTCGCGATGGTTCTTGGCTGTTTCACTTTGATAAAATGAGGTAGTGAGTCTTTTGTTGTAGGGTTTTTTAAATTTAAAATTTTGCTAGTAATATGTCGTAGTTATGCTTATAATTGTTTCATATTTTTCATATATTGCACAATATTGTCTTTCCGCTATATATTTTCGTCAGCCACTTCCACAGGTTGACTGCAAGAAATCTCATTTTAGAGATAAGTCCACTTTGTTAACCTTATATTATTCTATTTCTAGTGTAATAAATAATATAATATACGTATATAGCATTAGAAATCCTTCGATTCATTAATTACTAAGACTTTATTATAAAACTGTAATTACAACAGACACGCAAAAAAAAGATTATTACAAAAATAAACATAGCAGGGCATTAAAATTGGATATAAAAACAAATATTTAGCAATAGAATTAAACAATGTAGGTAGCACAGTCAGAATTGGTATGAATTAACTTAATAGTCATACCTAGCAGTTTCTTTATGAAATAATACTAATACGATTCTATCTTCTCATATCAGCTTCACAGAGGGAACCTAGTGTTCGTTATCCAATACGGCTCTACATATATATTATAATAAAATAAAAGAAAATATTTAACTATTACCAAACCAAGGTATTTAAAATCTAACTTATGTACTACCCAAATAAGCAAAGACCAAACCAAAATATGAATTAATAATAAACAGCAAATAACCTCTTAAGCATCAGTAATATATCGAAATTAAATCAGCTTCCCACTGTATCTCAGGGAACCCAGTGTTAAGATACTCCGTTCCCCACTTTCCACCGAGTTCTGAAGGCATTGTATGTTGCATGGCGGAACTCAACGCCGCGCTTAACCTCGACACCAGAGCGAAGAAATGGAAATATAAATTTAAGTAAATATTTCATCTCCTCGAGTGGGGATCGAACCCACAACCAGTCGATTTTGCAGTCACACCTCGTGCCGCTGCGCCACGACCGGCCTCATTTCAATATAATATGGTAATTTATTTATTTATCATTTATAAACAAACATACATTTAATTGAATTTATGTATTTTATAGTAAGTATTCGTATTTACTTTATTTATATGAAAGCGCTCGCTACCCTCAACCGAACCGGTAAGGTGTTCTAAGATTTACGCCTACCCTCTTGTCGACGGCATATTTTACTATAACAGTCCATACTTGCCATTCGATGTGCTTTCCATATGTTTCATTGTTTTATTTATTATTTTCTTCCAAATCAGTATTTATTTTGTTCTCTTTTATATATATTATGTTTGTGGTTGACTTTTATATCAACTGTGTCGTGATTTACTATTTGTGTTCAAACTATATGTACTTTAAAGTGGTGTTGAATATACTCAGTGCTAACTGTAAGTGAACTTTTATTCATCTCCATCAACACTACACAACTTATTTTTCTTTGTTCACGATTGATACCTACTCGAGGTATCAGCTATAACTAAACACCAATAAATATATACCGTATAGAAAATCAGCATAATATGCATTGATTCATTGTTACAAATTACAATTAATTTCTTTACATTCTTCAAGTTTTATCAAATAATAAATAACATTTTTAAAGTACTCACCAGAGCTCTACTGTCACGTTTAAACGAAATAATAAATTAGAATTAAAAAGAAAACACTAAAAGAAATCACTTTTAAAAATAAACAATAAACAAATATTGTAAAAAAATCAGACAAGCGACTCTACCGATCCATTCTACTACACTGAAGTCTCAACTACTGACGCCGATTTAATCACGCCGTATCTATTTTTAACCACGTGTTTATACTGTATTTAGGCTTGTATCGCTATAAAGGTAAATTTGCGATGGCTGTGACATTTGTATGGGAATTAAATTATTTAAAACTAAATTTAATGTTAATAATTTATAAGAATTAAAAATCATCAGCTTCACGCTGTATCCCGCACACAGCAGGGTAGGCAGAGGGAACCTAGTGTTAAGACACTCCGTTCCCCACTTTCTGCCGAATTCTGGAGGCATTGCGTGTTAAGGGGCAGATTATAAATTAATTTTAAATTATAAGAATTAATTTATATTGCAATAAATGATAATTACTTTGTTAATTATCATGATAATAATTGGTAGTGAAATCGATATGATAAAGATAGTTGTCGGTACAAATTCCAATAAAAGCATAGTTATGTTTATATTCGTTCGTAACAAGGCCAATTGTGGCGCATGGGCAAAAGTGTGTGACTAAGCGCGACTGGTTGTGGGTTCGATTCCCACTCGAGGAAATGAATTAGTTATTTAAATGTATATTTTCAGTTTTTCGCTCTGGTGTCGAGGCAAAGCACGGCGTTGACTTCCGCCACTTAACACGCAATTCCTCCAGAATTCGGCGGAAAATGGGTAACGAAGTGTCTTAGCACTAAGTTCTCTCTGCCTACCCTGATGTGTGCGGAATACACTGTAAATCAAAATATAAATGAAAATGAAATCCATACTGTACCATCGCTGTCTGTACATGAAAGATATATGAGACTATCTAGTATTGGAGCATTTATTAATGTAATATAACACAAAAAAAAAATTTTTTTAAATTTCTGTTTGTTTGTTGGTTTGCCTGTGCAAACGCACATGCTTATCTCAGAAACAACTTAACCGATTTAAGACTTGACGAAAGTAATTCAGGTGGGAAAATTAATCATTGTGTATTTCAAGCGGGCGAAGCCGCGAGCTATACATAAAATTTAAGGCCAATTTTGTTTGTCACATACGTACCTACCTATATTATAAGTATACAAATATAAACGTTACAAGTAAAGATTAATATTTCCGTGTTTCTAAATTTGTAAAGAAAAATAAATTATATTCAAGTGAACCTATGCCTAGTATTAATACGATAAAATAAATTGACGCCACAGATTTTCTACTCTCGTTCAAAGGACGGCATACAGATTATTGAAATTTCTAAACGCTGTCGTAATCATAAAAGGTATAGTTAAAAGGTATAGTTGAGTTCGAATCCAGAAAATGTGACTTAAAAGAAATCTTAAGATTTTCTTTGCCTTGTGAAATTGCTCTTTGTGAAATTAACTTTAAAATTGCATACTTACTACAACATATTATTGCAGCAACAATATTTACCGTTCAGAATTTATGAACACAACTGATAAAGGCATCGAGGCAGGATTATAAATTAATATATTAGTAATGTTTTTTGTTGTATATGTCCAATAATCAAAACAATACACATTTGTGCATTTGTTGTAAAAGGAAAAAAATATAATATTAAGAATTGTTTTTAGTTACAATAGTCAAGAGGCCATTGGACCTCAACTGTAAATATATCGCCACTCAGCACAGAATAAAAATACAGAAAGAGATAAACGGAGAGATAGAGATAAGCACAGGGAAAGATTGTTTACAGTACATTCACATTCACAAGCGTGAAACTGAAAAAAAAGTTATTACAATTGTTTCACATTAGGAAACGACTCAAAACTCATAGGTCAATTATTAGATATAATTTAATTTTTTGCAAACCTATTTACTAGTTATCAAAGTAGAGTTAGAAAAAAACTTAAAAAAGTTAAGTTTATTATAAGAAATGAAGAAAAATTATATCAATTCTTCCACGCCAGACATTGCATGCATTTCCGCATAGTTTCTACTCTCGTCTGATGTATCGTTAGAGTTAATAATTCATTTTTCGAGACTATTAGAGTTAATATTTTTTTTTATTGAACATAGTTGTGTACCACTATCTTTTTAATTTTTTTTTACTGCTTGGTTACATATATTTTTCCATTCATGTACAGTGGACACTGTAGATGAATGGAAAAATGTCGAATTATGAAGGTGTTGAGTGGCGGAACTCAACGCCGCGCTTTGCCTCGATATCAGAGCGAAGAAATGGAAATATAAATTTAAGTAAATATTTCAATTTATCGAGTGGGGATCGAACCCACAACCAGTCTCGTTTACAGTCACACACTTTGTGCCCCTGAGCCACGACTGGCCTCTTTTAATAAATTCTATACAAAAATAAAATATTAAAAATTAAATACGTGTGACGTTGCTATCAGTACAAGAGGTGAAGACCGGTTATCAATAAGCAGTATAAACCGTTTTATGCGTAGCAAGTGACATTCCACGTACACTATGTATGTCTACAATCAATATTAAAATGATTAGTCAATACAGAGAAAGAGTTAGAACGAGAAATATGAATAATACAAATTCAAATTCAAATAATTTTATTCAAAATAAGAAGTTGTTCACTAAAGTTAATGCCTCAGACCTGAGAAGAACCGGCGCAAGAAACTCAGCGGGACTTATTTTTTTTAAATCAATTTTATACAAATACATATTTAATTATAATAGATTTTTTATACTGCATTCTTTTGTGCCTCATGCTATACCTATCCCACGTAGAGCAGGGTAAGCAGAGGGAACCAGGGTTCGTATTTAAAAACCGATCTCAACTCTGAGATTGAACTTGAGAGCGATCTTGAGATGTTGTTTTCATTAATAAAATATAATTATGTTTAGATTTATAATAATAAATACTACGTTTAGGTTTAAAAATACGGGCACTAGTGTTTCATTTCATTGACCATTTTACGCCCAATTTTCGAGACATTGCCTAATGTGTGGCTTGTCTTATTAAAAGATGATAATTAATTACCTCATGTAGTAGTTAAATCTATAATCGTCGTATTTACAGATAGACCCTACCCCATGTGCATTGTGCCATGATGGCCTACTTGTTTACTATTCGTTAAGTCCCCAATACCTTATATTTTCTTCGATACTGAAGAAAAGAATAGAAATTCATATCTATTTGTGAAGAATAGGAAATCGTGTGTTTTATTTAAACTAATAGTAATTTATCGAGTCAGTTGTATCATATTTAATTCTTCACAGTTTAATCACTATTAAACGCTACGCTTTTGCTATTTATTTTCAATAGTATGTCTTGCATTAATGATATTTATATAAAGTTACGAGGGCCAGTATTTATAAATTGCTCTCAACTCTGAGATCGCTCTCAAGATCGACGTGCATGTCTTATTTTGTATGTTAATAAATTATATTTATGTGTGCAGTGCTTGACAGTGTGTGCGTTAGAAGTAACATTTTTATTTACTGTAATGTTTTAATTTCTATATACGAAAGTTTGACTAACCAATTAATCACACCTAATTCTTGCATGAGTACTTTTACCTAGAATATGTCTGAAGGAGTTCACCTATTTAATGTACAAAGTAGAACATTGAAAACCGTACTTACATTACTTCTTGGGGCAACAAGATCATTTCGTCTTTTCTTTAATTTATTTTTATCAACATTTATTCTTTTATGACGTTTTAAGGTTACATTTCAAAATAGTTTTTTCACAGACAATATACCGCTTATTTCATAGAAGGTACTTGTTGGAAATCTGTATGGCTTAGAATGCATTACCTTAATAAGATATTTTTATGCTCTTTCTAAACTAAAAAAGTGAGACTTTACTTAGACACTTCCCTGCGGTATATCATAAGTGACACATCTATACTATTTAAGTGTTCTCCAGTCCTAACCATTTACTTTTTATCCCCAAGATAGCTCTTGAATAGACTAAAAGTTTTATCTCTTATACCTATTATATTTGTTCCAGTCTGCGTATATGGGTGCCACAGAGACCATATCGAAGGCCTTTTTTAGGTCCTGAAAGACTGTGAGGCATTTTAAGCCATTATACAAGAGAGATCTGAAAGGCTGTTGTGGGAGGCCCAATGAGACTTTAGACCTGGAAGAGGGTATATGGGTTAAATCTCTCCCTTCTGCATAATCGGAAAAAAATATTGGTTGTGCAAAAAAAATTTCTGTGCTTTTGTGGACTCCGGTATAAATTAAGCTTGATTACTAAATTTATATTTGGGTAGCTGTCTTAAAGGGGTGAAACAAAGTAACATGAGATCGAAAGTTAATATACCCATAAATAGCTTGTAGTACGCAGGTGATGCAGTGCAGTGCAGTTTCATATCATCAGAATGCCAATTGAAGGAAGTGCCTTAACGAAACCGTAGTGTCTACCACTATTTTAATTTCCTGCGTTTTGCTTGTTAACATTTTTTTTTAAATGTGAAGTTAACACTAAGTGGTCAACATGTTGATTGTTGTGTAATAATGTTATTGCTTCCTCATCTCTATAAAAATAGCCTTTTTGATGTTATATTCCCCTATATTAGTCATGGAACCTTCATTTGCCCGACAAATTAACCTACCGTATGTAAGTCCTTAAGATTCGTCGATGGTCAGGATGTGCGAATTTACGATTGCTCCAAAATCGTTAATTGAGGCCTCGTTCACGATAAGTTTTGTGGGATTTTCTGCAACACGGTGTTGTGTTACTAGAATAGGCAATTGTGCGGTCTTTGATCTTAGCGTCCCTTGTGCAACCAAAATTGATTGCCTTAGTAGTAGTAGTATAGGACTATCGGAGAAGAAAATAGTAGAATCGTCCCTGATAGTTTTCTAGGTTCCCTTTGCTTACCCTTGCTATATATATGTGGAGCATCAAAAATATACATGGATATATAGTGCCGCTAAACAAAAGTCTTAAATCAATAATTAATATCCCAAAACAGGCATAAATGTCAATTACTAAGGTAATGTTATATATTAAGTAATGATATAATATAATGACGTATCCGTCTAATCTATTTTAATGATACTTTTATGTCATATTAAGATTTTTTAAATATTAAGCAGTTAAGAACCTGCAAGGAAATTTAGCAATTTACAATATTTAACAAATGAAACAATAGATAATGAACCCGTCGTGGCGCAGGGGCATGAGGGTGGGACTGAAAGGCAACGATTGTCGGTTCGATCCCCACTCGTGGAAATGGATGATTATTTCTTAATATTTTCATTTCTTCACTATGGCACGAAGGCAAAGGCCCGGCGATAGGTTCCGGGATTACCGCAAAGCCTCAAAACATTCGGCGGAAAGTGGGGAACGGAATGTTTTAACACTAGGTTCCTTCTATCTACCTATGCCGAATTCTGGAGGCATTGCGTGTTGAGAAGCGGGACTCTAGCGGGTGCGCTTTGCTTTGACACTAGAGCGAAGAAATCGAAATATACATTTATAAATAAATATTTCATTTCCTCAAGTGGGAATCGAACCCACAACCAGTCGATTTTACAGTCACACTTTGTACCCCTACGCTACGACTGGCCTCAATATAATTATTTATATTTAATTTGATATTTCAACATATTTTATATTTACATAAAACTCAATTTATCTAGTATTTTTAATTTTTTTTAATTTTTTCCCCTTCTGCATATCATCGGTATAGAGCAGTGTTTCCCAATCTTTTTTGTGCCGTGCCCCACCTTAACCTTTCTAAAATTTTCTATTATAAAAATTAAATTAAATTAAATACTTATCAATTATATCTATACAATATATCTTCTTCTCTTCTTCTTCCTGGCTTTAATCCTGGCTTTTGCCAGGGTCTGCCTTCCTGATCAACCTACTCCACTTTAGCGTCCTCGGTGGTAAGACCATTGGCTCTCATGTCCTGCATCACGACATCCAACCAGCGCTTCCTTGGGCGTCCGAGAGGTCTCACTCCAGGGACTGACATAGCAAGGCACTTGCATCCGATATAGTTTTTAGGCCGGCGCATAACGTGACGTCACGGACTTCAAGACCTACCTCGAATGAATGTGTTGCGTATGCGGTCAGACCGCGTTACGCCGTACATCCACCTCTGCATCTTCGTTATTATTTATATCTACACAGTATATATGAATATTAAATCAACAAACTATTACAACAGTTTTGACGGACACTTATTTGAAATTAACACCAACTGAATGATGTGAAACACTACGTTGCGATGGGTCCGTGGTCTCCTTGAAGACTCCAATCACTCAGTTGATATTTTGATCTCGTTAAACGAAATTATACCTAATAATTATTTACGGTAATTATTTAAGAATTTACCTTTTTTTGTTAAATTTGGCACCGATGACCGACTAGACTCATGCATATAATGGGCCGAAGCGAAAGGGTTAGTTGTACCGAGTTCAATTTTGAACCGCCCCCCTTAACTATCAAATTGCCCCCCAGTGGAGCGTGGGCCCCACGTTGGGAAACACTGGTATAGAGTGTAAACCTGCTAAATCCGTTGTTAATTTTTTCATTTTGTACATTTTTACATCATTTAAAAGTATAAAAAATACAAAATTGACCTTTATTTTATTTCAAATAGCAGAAAATACAAATCAATTTTCAAAATTTTAAAAACCTTCTGATACTATACATGTAGTTTTATGTCTTTCCTTGTAGTGTTGATGATGGATGAATAAAAGTCTACTCACGTTTATCACTGAGTTTAATCAACACCACTTTAAATGTACATACAGTGATAACACAAATGGAAAAATCACAATTAAACACGGTACAGTATATAAGAAAGTCAACCACAAACATATATATATAACAGAACACAAAAGATACAAATTTGGAAATAAATACTAAATAAAACAAAGGAACGTATGGAAAGCGCATCGAATGGCAAGCAACGACTGTGATAATTAAATATGCCGTCGACAAGGGGGTAGGCGTAAATATTACGGCACCTTACCGGTTCAGTCGACGGCAGTGAGCGCTTTGATATAAATAAACTAAATACGAATACTTACTACAAAATATATAAATTCTATTAAATGTATGTATGTATATAAATGATAAATAAATAAATTACAATATTGAAATACATAAAAGACACATATTAAATAAACTATAAATATAAATATTAGTTCCCTACATCACTCCCCTCCAGAGGCCGTGTCTACGGACGATAATAGTCAGGGAAACGTACATGTCTCCCTGACCGAGTAATGTGTCTGAAGGGTGAGTGACGTAGTTGTGTGTCTATGTGTGTATGCTTGTGTGTGCCTTGGTGTGTGCGTTTGTATGTGTGCTTGTGTGTGCGTTTGTGTGTGTGCTTGTGTGTGCGTTTGTGTGTGCGTTTGTGTGTGTGCTTGCGTGTGTGTCAGAGAGAAGAGTATGTGAGTAATCGGACGTGTCGGTCTCGCTGCGCAATATGTAGGCTGGCTTCAAGCGGTCTATTGATACCATAAGAGACTTACCTTTTACGTCTATTTTGAATACTTTCTTGTCTCTTGACAAAACTTTATGTGGACCGGTATACGCAGCTTGCAGAGAACCCCGTAGCGCGTCTTCTCGGAGGAAGACATGGCTACAGGATTCTAGATCTTTGAAAACAAATGTTTTCCGTTTTAAGTTGTGGTGCTGCGTAAGTACTGGTCGCACATTTTGGACAAAATGCTTCATCCGCGCTGAGAAATCGGTGATATCAGTGGTGAGAGTAGCGACGTTATGCCCGAAAAATTCTCCGGGCAGTCGCAGTGACTCACCGTACACCAGATCTGCGGATGAGGCTTGTAGGTCCTCTTTGTATGAGCTTCTAATGCCGAGAAGGACCAATGGGAGTGACTTGGTCCAGTTGCTGTCACCGTGGCAAACAATAGCGGCTTTCAATTGCCGATGGAAACGTTCTACTAAGCCGTTGCACTGTGGGTGATATGCGGTTGTCCTACGATGTTCGAATCCAATGGATTTGGACAATTGTTCGAACAGGGCGGATTCGAACTGCCGACCTCTGTCCGTAACAATGTCGGTAGGACCACCAAATCGGGATACCCAGCAGGATATGAATACTTTGGCCACTGTTTCAGCTGTGATATCGGTAATGGGGACAGCTTCCGGCCATCGCGTAAAGCGATCGACGGCTGTCAAGCAGTACCGTTATCCATCGCTCGCGGGTGGTAGTGGGCCGATCAGGTCTAAATGGACGTGTTTGAATCGCGCCGAAGGTAATGTGTGCGTACCTAAAGGTGAGGACAAGTGACGATGTATCTTCGAGCGCTGGCAGGACAAACACGCCTTAGACCACTCACGGCAATTCTTTCGCGTCAGTGGCCAAACAAAACGTTGTGCAACGAGCTTAGTAGTTGCGTTTGCGCCAGGGTGACTGAGCGAATGCAAGGAGTCATATACTTGCCGGCGAAGGGCAGCTGGCACGTAAGGCCTGGGAGTCGATGTACTGACGTCGCAGTACAATTCAGTACGACTCTCAGGGATTATCAGCTTTTACAAACGCAACGAAGTGCTGCGGGCAAGAATATTTGCGAGGTCTGCGTCTACTTTCTGGGAACTGGCCAGTACCTCTAGACTGACAGGCATCTGCAATTCATCGACCCGAGACAAGGTACCGACCACGACATTGTCCTGGCCAGATATGTGTCGTATGTCGGTCGTGAATTGCGAGATGAAGTCCAGATGTCTATACTGACGCGGGGAGCAGTTGATTTTCCTTTCATGGAAAGCAAAGCACAACGGCTTGTGGTCAGTATAGACAGTGAAGTGGCTGGCCTCTAGGATATGGCGAAAATGTTTTATGCTCTCATATATTGCAAGGAGCTCACGATCGTATGGTGAGTACTTTACTTGCGATGGACTCAACTTACGAGAGAAGAATGCTAGAGGCTGCCATGCTCCATCTTGGAGTTGCTGGAGGACTCCACCTATTGCCGTGTCAGAGGCGTTAGTGACCAGTCCAAGTGTAGCAGTAAAGTCGGGGTGAGCTAGAAGTGCGGCCTCGCACAGACTCTTCTTGCAGTGCTCGAATGCCTGTAATGAATTCTCCTCTATATGGACGCGATGAGACGCTTTGACGGAGCCGGTCATTGAGAGGTCCTTGGATTTGAGCGGTGTTAGGTATAAAGCGTCGGTAAAAGTTTACCATTCCCAGGAATCTTCTAAGTTCCCTTACTGTTTTGGGAATGGGAAAATCAGTTATGGCCTTGACTTTTGCATCTAACGGTTTTGTACCTTTGCTAGAAACGTAGTACCCCAGAAATGTGACCTCTGGAACAGCAAAGACGCATTTCCCCATATTTACCAGTACTCTGTACTCTCTCATTCGGGTGAAAAGCTGGCGTAAATGGTCTTCATGTTCCTCCTGAGTCCTGGAGTATACCAGAAAGTCGTCTAGGTATGGATAGCAAAAGTCAAGACCACGAGTCATTTCATCGACGAACCTCTGGAAAGTTTGACCAGCGTTTCTCAACCCAAAACGTCATAAAAGGAAATTCATACAAACCAAATGGGGTTCTAATTGCTGTTTTTGGTATGTCCTCCTCGGTGACGGGGATTTGGTTGTAAGCCTTAACTAAATCGATAACTGAAAAGTACTTACAACCAAATAAGCTGTTGGAATAGTCCTGAATGTGACGTATAGGGTATTGGTCTGGAATGGTTCTGGCATTAAGGAGTCTGTAGTCCCCACAATGACGCCAGCCATTATCTTTTTTCGACGCGAGGTGCAGGGGTGATGACCATGGGCTGTCTGAAGGTCGAGCCGTACCGTTGGCCAACATCGCGTCGAACTCTTGCCTAGCTATTTTTAATTTTTCGGGAGCTAGCCTCCTCGGTCAATGCTACTGGTGGACCTGGTGTAGTGCGTATGTGGTGTATTGTATTATGTTTTACAGTTGGCGGTGTACCGGCTACCGGTACCATGCTACTGGTGGACCTGGTGTAGCCAAAAAATCTATGCCGATGATAGTTTTGGTTACGTCAGCTATTATAAAACGCTACGGAAAATTTCGACGTAAACCGATATTTAATGTTAGGTTAATGCAACCGTATGTGTCGATAGCAGAACCATTTGCCGCACTGAGCTGAAAAGATGTTTTGTTATTTGTTTTACAAATGGCACTAACTGGAAATACACAAATATCACTACCAGTGTCCACCAAAAATTCTGTATTAGTTTTAGTGTCCGTTATGAAGAGTCGACCCGAGGTGGTAGTACCATTGGTCGCCATGGCTGATTGACTCGGAGCATTAGCCGAATGGTTGGAGGTAGGCCGATAAGATACTGATCGGCTGCGGGGTTGGCTGTGACATCTCTCACGCGGTCGTGGCTTTTCAAATATATGGGATGTGAGCACACTAACCTGTTTGGTCAATTCTGCGACTTGCTGCATTGGCAAGTCGATACCTGGCTCTGAAGATGATGATGATGATGTTGATTTGGCAGCTGGCTGATGTGATGGAGCTGCCATCTCATGTAGCCTGTCAGCAAGTTCCGCCAATGCGTCCAGGGGCTGAGTTGATTGTGACGCTATAATTGTCTGCATCTCTACGGGTAAACGGCTGGTCCAAATACTTTGAAGAAATTCTCCAGGGATACCAGGTCCAGCCAAGTGTTGGAGGTGACGCAGGTATTGTGAAGGCTTTTGTGTTCCAAGCTGTACTTGTGACAGCAGGTGTTTCATTTCATTTTCGCGCGATGATGAAAAGCGCTTAATTATTTTCGCTTTGAGTAGTTCATAATTGGGTGGGCCAGTGATGACGTCTTCCAGTTCGGCCGCATATTCTCGATCTTACTTGGAAAAAAACGTGGTAAAACCTGGTCGCGTCGTCGGCGATTCCGTATAGGAAAAATTGGCATTCGACCTGTGCGAACCAGGTCACCCAGAACCAGAAAAAAATTGCAGGTTTTTCTGGCCAAAATAGGGGTGTTCTCAACTGGTGCGGGGGTAGAAAAGTGGGTGGGTCACCGTTAAGAGATTCTACCCGCTTCATTTTTCTTGCCCGTTGTGGTCGGTTAGTGACGTCAGATTGAGCCGAGTCACTATTACTATGCATCGTGGTATAGTCCATGGCGTGCTGATCGGGGTCACCAATGTAGTGTTGATGATGGAAGAATAAAAGTCTACTCACGTTTATCACTGAGTTTAATCAACACCACTTTAAATGTACATACAGTGATAACACAAATAGTAAAATCACAATTAAACACGGTACAGTACGTAAGAAAGTCAACCACAAACATATATATAACAGAACACGAAAGATACGAATTTAGAATAAAATACTATATAAAACAAAGGAACGTATGGAAAGCGCATCGAGTGGCAAGCATCGACTGTGATTATTAAATATGCCGTCGACGAGGGGGTAGGCGTAAATATTACGGCACCTTACCGGTTCAGTCGACGGCAGTGAGCGCTTTGATATAAATAAACTAAATACGAATACTTACTACAAAATATATAAATTCTATTAAATGTATGTATGTATATAAATGATAAATAAATAAATTACAATATTGAAATACATACATACAAAAGACACATATTAAATAAACTATAAATATAAATAATAGTTCCCTGCACTTCTAATACATTGCTAGGTTTAAACCCTAAGCCGAAGATTTATTTACACAAGCGACCCGCTCGCACGTTTCGCCCATTTGTACTACGAAATTATTTATGTTTTTATTGAATTACTTTCATGATCCAATAACATTATCATTTTAAAGACAACATCCAACTACCTTAAAGAAGGAAGATTTCAGCCAATTCAATAAATCACTTATTTTTAAACGACTTCTGTAAGAAAAAAGTTTTTTTAATGTTTGTTACCTCAGAACTTTTGACTGGATAAACCGATTTTGATATTTTTTTATTTGAAAGCTAGTGCTTCTCGTGTGGTCCCATTTTTTTAATCTATTTCTGACAATAGTATCCATGAAAAAATCACATAATTCTTAAATTCGCATTAGGTATGTGCGCGACAAATGGACGAATAACTCAATATCATGCCAACCGATACTGATGATTATTATTTTTATATATTATTTCCGATTCAGATGATTTTTTATTTGATAAGGATACACTTCAAGAATAGTTTGGTGAAAGTTTGGTTTGGTTCTGATAATGGGATCAGGTTGAAATTGAGCAAGTTGTTTTTTTTTTGGTAAAAAATATAATTATACTGTAATAGTTACGAGGAAAAATATTGGTAAAGTGGGTGTCAGAAGTGAGATTCCTCATCGTTGTATTACTTTTTTACTTTTTAACCAACTTCAAGAGAGAGGATGTTCTCATTTTACACCGACTTCAAAAAAGGGAGAGGCACCAGCTACAAAATTATAAAATCTTTTTGATTTCATTATTTTGTTTAACAAAAGCAAAGTACATTTTACTGTATGTAAAATTATTTTTTATTTTTTTAGTTCGTTGTTTGAAGTCGCTTTGTTTATGTTAAAAAATAATTTATATAGCAATATTGTCACATGCAATACTTTAAGAATTGAAACAAAACTAACACTAAATGTCAAGGAACATTTGCCAAAATACAATCAAAATATAATAAAAACTGTATCTAAATTAGTTAAGCCGTTTCAGAGATTAGCGTGCACAAACGCACAGATTAACAGTTAAATATTTTAAAAACCTATGTATTGGGTTCTACTACATTTATGATTGCTTCCAAACCATACAGCGATGAAGTACAGTTTTATTATAAGTATGTATAGATGAGGCAGTTGTGGCAACATTTGATCGTAAATATGACTTTTATGGTGCTATCACTAATTCAGGGATATGATTACACCTAAATTATTTTAATTTCTCCTCTTTAGTAGACATAGCGAGGCGAGATGTTCCGATTCTAACACGTATTGTTTCGACAAATTGACGGATGACAAGTGGAGAACGGAGTATCTTAAAAGTTTCCTTCTGCCAATTCCAAAAATATTAAATTTTATACAAATATTATTAAGAGATCACCATACCTAATACAATAATACCTTCTTATTATAAATGTTTTAACCACAAGTCGTTTAATAAAAATAAAAAAAATATTATTCTTTATAACTAAAAATAGTAACAGTAACAGTATTTTATAAATTAAAAAAAATTAAAATTAAATCAGCTTCACGCTGTATCCCGCACACAGCAGGGTAGGCAGAGGGAACCTAGTGTTAAGACACTCCGTTCCCCACTTTCTGCCGTATTCTGGAGGCATTGCGTGTTGAGGGGCAGAACTCAACGCCGCGCTTAACCTCGACACCAGAGCGAAGAAATGGAAATATAAATTTAAGTAAATATTTCATCTCCTCGAGTGGGGATCGAACCCACAACCAGTCGATTTTGCAGTCACCCCTCGTGCCGCTGCGCCACGACCGGCCTCATAAATTAATAACATATAACTTAAATATAAAAAAAAAACAATCACCGTTTTTCAATATATTACTGTACATATATCTAACCTTCACTCACTTCTATAATACATCATCCATACATTTTTTTTAACTCTTTCCGTAATATTTTACCCGAATTCGTTTTTGGAATGTCATTTACGAATACAACCTCTTCTATTTTCTTAAATGAAGCTACTTTGTCTGCAACGAAATTTTGGATATCTTCTGTAGAAGCGTTTTGGCCGTTTTTCTTAATAACAAATGCTTTTGGAACTTCTCCATTATAAACATGAGGCACGCCTATAACCGCTGCATCTTGTACGGCCGGATGAGATCTTAATAAACTTTCTAATTCCGCTGGCGCTACTTGCATTCCTTTTACCTGTTTAATATAATAATAAGTTTTGTTATTATTATTATGTTATATTTAATATTAGATATTACGGTTTTAAAATTTATTGACATAATTCGATTGATAATTAACATTATATCTTGTATATTGAAGAAAAAAAAATATTGTGGCATTTCTTTACTTTTTATCCTTTTATAAATATGGATATAAATGGTTAAACTAAATCATAAAAAAATAATGTATGTATAAACATGGCTATATCATTGAGAATGAAATAGCTTACAATTTTTATAAGTAACAACTTTCAAAACATCAATGGCAGCTGTGCTATCATACATATAATACATACAGACGAATAAGAATATTTAATAAATTGTTCGATATATATTTTTCTTTTTAGTTGAAAGTTTTATTTCCCAGTAACGACCCGTCGCGGCTTCGCCCACTTGATGTACACAATTATTTATTTACTACCTACCTACTCACTAACTACTTAGTGTTAGGATACTCCGTTCTGACATTGCAAGGTGGAAGCTTTATCTCCGAAGCGAGAGAATAAAGTTTTTCATTCCCCCGAGTACGTATTGAATCCATAACAATCACGTTTACATTCGTGCTGCATCACTGCGTCGAAAGGAATTATACATAATATATGCGAAAGGAATTATACATATATAAGGTATGCGCCTAAACGCGGTTGTTAGGGATGCGATCCTCTCTCGGGGGAATTATAAAATATTTAAACCTTTTACACTTTCCATCTTTGGTAGAAAAATGGTGTGTTGAATTCAATTATTTTACAAATGACTCGAAAATTGAGCAGCAAGTGGGGAGCGGAGACTCTTAGATCCCCCCCTCTCTCAGTGTTTTGTCTTCACCACGTTAAATGAAAGCACAGTTTTAACTACTCTATAAAAACCTTATACAATTAAAACAAAAGAAATTTGGCCAAAAATGAAAAAGTTATTTTTTTAAACAAAAAAAATAATAAAACTATCATTGTAAAATAAAACATCATTTGTAAAGAATGACGCACATAGCCACTAACCTATCAAAGCGACAACATCGCACACGCCTTGTTCACGAAATCAAGTCGTAGGTATTGGCGGTGAAGTTGAACGTTGTTTAGGTTTATTATAGAAAATTCGTAATTGCGTAAAATAGAACGAGAGATATCCCTTTCACGTTTTGATATGTTTTTTGAGAATGAAAAGTGGCAGATCGACAAGGTTTTTAGCATTTTTGTAGTAGTAGATGTTTACGTTACGTTATTCGTAACTGCGTCACACTAAATACAGTATGGATAAAAATCATGAAATGAAAATAATAATTCGACATCTAATATGTTGACGAATCTGGATATTTTTTTTTAGGTATGGGTTTGAAATATTTTACCTTATATTCTGTTTCCTTAAAAGGAACGCAGTCGCTTTCACCCGTATAAAATGATATACAGATTGCCTCAGCAACGCACTATGGATAATGGTAGAACAACGGCAGATCAAAATTCATTTTTACTAAAGTCGTCCCTGACGCACTTTTTATTTTTTTTAATAGTATAATAGTGGGCCTTTAATGTAATGAATTATTTTTTCGTGAATTACATTTGGAATATATTTTTTTTTATTGTGAAAAATTGTAATACGTAAGAATGTCTATTTCAGGTTGTTCGCATCGATATTTTAAACTTAATTTCCTTAAAGAAAATGTGCAATAGGATCTTATATATTTTTAAAAAGCCTATAGTATGTAGATTTTAAAACAATTATTATTTTGTGGATTTTGTGACTATATACCTATAAAAA
>JAAIXJ010001773.1:0-14636 GCA_013403705.1 Heliconius hermathena | reverse complement strand
TAAATCCAAATCAATGAGATCCCAAGAATGCACAAGGTGCACAAGAATCCCGTAATAAGGAGTATCAAAAATTTCGCCTACATCATGCCAGAAAGTGCTCTCAATCAGCTACAAATGAGGATGTATTTCATACTCTTCTCTACACATCAGATCCATACATTTCCAGTCATAGAAAAACATACGAGTATAGCAAAAGTGTGAAGGCACTTGATGAAGATACCCTAGATCTTTTAAAAGTGAATGAACTTATTATAATTCCCGAAGTTCGCCAAGTACAATTAAATATAATATACTCGTTATGTATAATATTATATACATTCATTTCTAATATTATTCTACTTGTAAATCAATTTTTGTAAATTTTATATTTTATTAACTAAGTATGTGTAATCATAACTATTAATTTCTTACTCAAATAGATAATAGATTAAAACATTGTTTATTAATAAACTAATTTAATAATACATTTTTATAACTACTTTAAGTAGTGTGGACTAAGGAAATTAAATAATCTTTTTTTCATAATTTTTTTAATATATATATATACTCCAATAAAAGTACAATATCTGAACTTTACCTAAAGCGTTATTTTATACTTTATGATTGTGCAAAAATTCAATTGTTTATCTTAACAAATAAAAAAGTTATCGATTTTTGATCTGATACAGACCTCGATTGCCCATAGTGCAACGGTCTAATACTCATTAGCTTACCGTAGTAATCATTGGAATAATACAATGTAAATATTTTAATCATATTGTAATTTTATCTATTATTTTATAATTAAAAAATATGCCACACTGGTGACAATGTCGAGATAAAAGTAATTATTTTAATAATATATATAGATTGTATCTATAACTAAGTATCTTGTATATTTTTGATAGTAATAATACTTAAATTATTTTATTTGAAATCTAATTCTAAAACAGGAAATTTTATAAAATATAAAATCAAGTAATTTAAAATCAAGACAGCATATTATTCACTTATTATTTTTTCATAATTCTTCGACGTATGTAACAAAATTGCGTCATTAGATTTCACAATTAAATTTCGCTCTGGTAGAATGACAAAGCGCGGCGTTTAATACTGCGGTCCTTCATACAACAAGCAACATCTCGAAAACTAGGCGCGAAATGGGAAACGGAGTGTCTTAATACTAGGTTCCCTCTACATGTTGCTGTTGCTGCTAAATGTTTGATACAACTGAAGCTAAAAAAGAGATTAAAAAAAATACCTTAATTAGTTCCTTTATTCTATCAGTAACATAAAGTCCATTCTTAGGATCGTAACGTCCTAAGTCCCCAGTCTTGAAAAAGCCGTCATCAGTCATTGTCTCTTTGGTCGCCGCTTCATTTTTGTGATATCCCTTCATTACTGTCGGTGATCTAATACATAGTTCTCCCAACTGTAAGGTATATATATTATTAATTCGTTTTTTTTTATTATAATTTTTTATTTAATTTATTATTTGTTTTTCTCTCTATGAAGCTTAATGTGCTCTTTACATGTTATTATCAACGCTACAAAAAGAGAACTGTTAAGTCACGTCATTCTCCACTTGTCGTCCATTTTATTACTGTGGTGTTTATATTGTCTCAAATAAGATGTTTTGTTATGGAAGTTTTTTTTTTATTTTATTGTTTGTAAAATTTTATTCATTATTATTAACATATACGTCAGTAGTTTTTAAAAATTCTCATGTATTATTTAAATATATGAACAAAATGCTAATTGCAAAAACAATGATTATAATCATACCTAAAGAGACTCTTGAATAGAATTAAATAATGTATTAAATACAAAATAAAATTAAAATAATTGATGATTATAGTATATAATGTAATTTTTCTAATATTTTGCCTGTCGATCACTAGATCACTGGATGATTTTATTGGAAGAATAAATCAAAAATGAAATTATGAATTTAAAAACATTTGCCACGTGGCGTTGAGTTCCACCACTCAACAACAAATGTCTCGAAAATTTCTCAACCTAACTTGTTATGTTGGAAAAGGCCCAAAAACAACATTTTAAAATCTTTATGCTTACTTCTCCAATTTTGACCGGCTTCCCTTCACCATCTATGAACTTAAGTTCAGTACTCGCCATAGGGACTCCGCAAGCTGAATAATCAACATTTTGAGTGTGTTTAAAAGTGGATGTACATAGTGACGTAGTTTCCGTTGCTCCAAAACCTTGGTTGAATTCTAATTTACCCTGAAAATTTACATATATAAAATTTTTATCTAAGAATTCTACTGCATTTTGTTCTTTGGACTAAATATTGATGGAATTGTTCACCAATTTATTGGTATAGACACTAACCAGATCTACGATTAAGACGATTTAAGCAGACATTTTATCTCATGTTTTTATTTATTTTATTACATTTGTATTACAGTACCCTGTAATGCAAGCAAAGGGTCAAGACACTCCGTTTACCGAATTCTGGAGGCATTGCGTGTTGAGTGGCGGAATTCATCGCCATGCTTTGCCTCGATATCAGAATGAATAAATGAAAAAAAATATTAAATAACATTTGTGTCGGTCTTTACGAAATCGTAAAGTTAAATTATATAAATAATTTCACTTACGTTCCCTTTTTCTAGAACCGCCATGACATCTGAAGCAGATAGAGGAGCAGCACCACACGGAATATGCCGTACGTTTGTGAAGAACTCTTTTGTCACATCGGGATGTTTTCCAAGAAGAATTGCTGAAAAAAGTTAATATTATGTTTTTTATAATTAATACTGCAAAAATATTTTTTCCTTTGTTGCGTTGTGTAAAGTCGCCTAACTGTAAAAGCGTTGGTTGTGAGTTCGATCAACACCAAGGTAAAACAAAGCGGGACTCCGCATCTTAACACGCAATGTCTCGAATTGGGTGGGAAAATGGAAAAAGGAGTGTCTACATATTTGGTTCTCTATGTGCTCTTTACCGGCTTTTCGCTGTAGCGAGAAGAAAAATATATTTTATGAAGTAGGCTGGAAGCCCAGACAAATAAATTGAGGGAGCCCTGTGTCCAATAATGGTATAAAAGGCTCAGATGATTATGATGATGATAAGACAGTCTACGCCTTTGTAGAATATGGTATATAACAAACTTTTCTAAAATATCTTGTCAATGTCGAATTGTAATTTGGTCATAGCATGTTAGTACATTGCTTGTAAAAAATAATAATTTACGGAATCCTTATGATTCAAATTTAAATATCAGTTTATTCTATGGAATTTTCAACAAAACCATTTTAATTAGATCAACTAAATTTTACCTATAGGTGGAACCACGTATAATATAGTAGGTTTTTGATTCTTCAATATATCAAAATAAGTAGTCGTTGAAAACCTTGGCATTGATATTAACTTGCATCCGTTCACAAAATGACCTAATAGTGTAACTATGATTCCGTAAATATGGAAAAACGGTAATATGCATGGTATAACATCCTGGAAGTTACCTAAAAAGAAAATTATTTATATAATAAGATTAATTATTAATATAAAACAGTATCTAAAAAGCATATATGTAATATTTTATGCATAAATATTGTGTATATTGTGTACCGTTAGTTAGTTCAGGAAATCTGTTTTCTTCTCTAACCATCATCTCAAGCGCGGCAAGTAAATTATTATATGTAATATCTACTCCTTTTGGCAGTCCTGTTGTACCACTGGAGAATGGTATTAGAGCGACATCATCGCCATCTTTAACAACTTTATCCAATAAATTAAGATCAGCTTCTCCTTTTTCCGCCAGCTCTGTATATCGTATTGCTCCAGCAGGTATTGGTTTACTTGGATTATCTACTATTATTATTTTTGCATCACTTTTAGCCAATTTTAGACCTTTTACAACTACGTCAAAGCATTCAGGTATCGTTATGATGGCCTTGGGACTTGTCACTGATACTTGATGGCTTATTTCCACTAAAATTAAATTGTTGGATAGATTAGATTAAGGACAATAGCAATAAATAGTTTATTATAAAAAAATATATATAAATGCTAAAAAATAAACTTTTTATTTTGTACCTGCTCAAATAACAAGGATTATACTAGCCTAACTAGGTGTGTTAATACACACCTTTGATAAAATTTTACTATAATATATGCCTGGTTAACCTTTGTTGCTTTTTGTGATAGCTTTGTGGACAAGAGTGCGATTATAAATGCAATAGGTTATATATATAGGTTCAATTCTAACTCCAGGAAATGAAATCTTTATATGTAAAAATTAATGTTGGTCTGTATGTGTGACGCCACTGTCATTCTAATGAATTTGGTATAGTGCCGTATTTGGTAGACTGCTCATGCATCGGAAAACCTTCTGAATTAATCATTTATGGACCAGATGGAAAAATAAAGAATATTGTGTATCCCACAGCACTATAATAAATATCAAATTGAAACAAAATGCTGCAATGTTACATTTTTTTCGAAATGAATAAATGACTTAAAACGAATTGAATATTTGTGTAATGTCTTTCCTTCAAATCTATTTTATTTGATTGCGTAGCAACACGCGCTTGGTACAGCTAGTATTTCATATTTTTATTTCTTCGCTCTGATGTGTAGGGAAAACGCAGCGTTAAGTTCCGCAACTCAACACGCAATGCCAAAGAATTCAACTTAAAGTAGAGAGAAGCGTGTCTTAACATTAGGCTCCCTTCGCCTACCCTGCTACATGCGGGATACTGCGTGAAGTTGATATCAATAAAATATAACTATTTATAATGTTGTTTATCTTACATTCTTTATAAACCGGATTAACAGGACTAAAAATGCATCCAGCTTGAATTGTTCCAAGGGCAGCAACGGCGAACTCCGGACTATTAGGTAGGAGCGCACCGACTACATCATTTTCTTGTATGCCCAATTTCTTTCTTAGCGAAGTGGCAAAGACAGACATATGTTTTCTTACTTGATTGTAAGTATAATTTTTCTTTGTTTCAGCACATTCCTGTAAATTTACATTTATTATTGTATAACAAATAAATATAAAAATAAAAGGCCATCTTTATGCTGCATGCTTAAGGCGAGGTGGACAGGGGTCCTATTTTGCTATGGGTACCATCTGGAACTTAGTGTTAAGTCACTACGTTCCACATTTTCGACAGACAGATAAAAAATAAAAGTCGAGCTACGTTTTGCAACTACAGCAAGGCAATAAAAATCATTCAGTCCACTGAGTGGGACGGGAGTGGGTGGGGTATTTTTTGTCCATATCATTGAAAAAATAAATGGAATAAAAAAATATTTTTATGTTAAACGGTTTTATTACAATAAAAATAATGTAGGTAATGTACTAAAAGCTAAAAAATAATTCGGTAAGTCCTAGCTACCAAATCGCACCAATCTTCTCATCAATCTGAGGAATTGATCAGACAAATAATAAAATCGTTGATCGTTGCATATCTAGAATTAATATATGATAGTTTCACGCGCCCAACAATTTTATTATTTGTCTGATCAATACCCCAGATTGATGAGAAGATTGGTGCGATCTGGTAGCTAGGACTTACCGAACTATTTTTTAGCTTTTAGTACATTACCTACATTATTGTTATTGTAATAAAACCGTTTAACATAAAAATATTTTTTTATTCCATTTATTTTCAAGTTTTTAGGTTTGTTGCTAGATGATACTTCTCATTCTACCGAGTTCATGTAATGCCTCACTATTACAAGGTTTATTTCCTGACAATTTGTTGTTCAGAATGAGCCTTTTCTACTAATCAAGCAATTTCATTAGACACTTATATTGAGGTAGTTGTGTAAAATATGTAATCCGCCATTTTGTCGCGGCGGCCACCTTGAATTTTATTTTTTTATAGTGAACTCTATTCTACCAATAAAGCCCTTTCATTTGATATCCATAAAGAGGTTGTTGTGAAGTAATATGTAATCCGCCATTTTGTATCGGCGGCCATTTTAGATTTACAGGCATAATTGTTTTTATTGTACTGTCATCAATATTAAGAGTGGGTACCAAATATCAGATCGATCTGGTGTCAGGAAGGGGGTAAAATTCCAATTACTAAATTTGACCCAAACAAACAAATAAACTGGCCAAGCTAAATAAAACCGTTTAACAAATTATCTATAATTCTTATCTCTATGATATGGGATCTATGGAATTCATTTTGATTCATCTTATGGTGTCGAAATATGCATTTTTTGCTATTTAAATGGCCATATCTTTTTTTAAAGTAAATGTAGAAATACGTATTTATTCAGAAAATCATGGGGCCAGATCTAGGAATATAGTTTAAATTTCAACTCGATATCTCCTGAGATAAAGGCTCTTGACAGACAGACAACACAGTGATTTCAACAACGTAATATCCTAAAAACAACAAATTCCATTTGCAGGTGCCAAAAGATGCCAATTATCGTAATTTTTTTTGGTTTATTCATATACTTACTTATGTGAAGGTCGCATACGAGTTGCAAATGGCAAATGACGTCACAACATTTTTATAAATAACAACTCATCATAAAGATAGACAAATCTTATCTTTATAAATTTCATTGAACTTTGTCCCGCAATAAAGTATAATAGGTACGTTTAATCTAATGATAATTTATCTTTTAATAATAAAATATATACACTACAAAAAATATATCTATAATCGCGGCCTCCACGCAGGTTCCCAGGCTTGTTTTTTTTTATTTATTAAATATTATTTTAGTATAGTTATCTATACTAAGATGAAATTTAGATTTAAATCATTTGCGATTTTCTTAGATTTTAATCGCAAAAAATGTTATATTTAAAATACATTTTTTAGATATAAAATTTTTTTCGAGCTTAAGAGCCATTTACGTTAATCCCGATCCGGCGGAAATTCTGGAAAAACAAAGTAGCCTATTTATTACACCACAAGTCCTTACCTTTCTTCTGTTTGGCCCATAAAAATCGGCTTACCTGTTCCTGACATAAGCCCGGACAAACAGAAAAACGGACAAGAAAAATTAAAATTGTGTGTTTGTGTTTTGGTATCGAGTAAATAACTACATGCATTTGGAACATATGGTTATTTTGAAACACACAGACAGATGTTTTAATTTTATTTTATGTAAATTATAACAACTATGTCTTATAAATATGGTACAGGTACAGTACTAAATGTAGAGCGAGATTTTTTTTAAAAAAAAGTTTATTATTAGAAATCAATAAAAAAAATGAAAAAGCTTATATATTATCAATTTTTCTACTGCAGTATTTGAGTTAATATACGCATAATATGACGAACGTCAGAAAATGTTCTATATCACAATTTCAAAAAGTTGTCAAAAGACATTTTTTGTTTTAAAGATTATTAACAAAATAATGATTTTATAAATGATAACACGCCTTGGGAACAAAATGCTCGCTCCAGTCCGTTTCAAAGTATCATTGTCATCAATAAATATCTGTAAATAATTGATTAAAAAAAATTTCCGCTGAATTTCTCGTGCCGGTTCTTCTCAGGTCTGAGGCAGTAACTTTAATGAAACTTTAGTGGTACATTATTTGATATTCAAAAAATTAAACATGTTACTACACTTCTTATTTTGATTAAAATTATTGGGATTCAAATAAATCTTTCAGCTATGTCGTCAATAATAGCGTTGTTTCCACGATTTTTTCTTTTTTCTAGTAGATAGTTTGAACTTTATCTTTCACTTTTAAGAAATCGAACAAAAAAATAGCAGCATAAACCGGTTTGGGCCAAGCAAATGACGTCATACCTACATTATACAGAGTGTTTTTATCTTCACCACTTTAATTCAAAGCACAGTTTTAACTACTCTATAAAAGCCTAATACAATTAAAACAAGAGAGATAGGACAAAAATTAAAAAGTATTTTTTTTTCAAACAAAGTAAATAATAAAATTATCGCTGTAGAATAAAACGCCATGTGTTAAGAATGGCGCACACAGACACTAATATCGCACACGCCTCGTTCACGGAATCGAGTCGTAGGTATCGGCGGTGAAGTCGAACGTAGTTTAGGTTTATTATAGAAAATAGGTAATGGCGTAAAATAGAACGGGAGATATCCCTTTCTCGTTCTGATATGTTTCTTGAGAATGAAAAGTGACAGATTTTGCTAGACGTAGGTAACTACGTCACGCGTTATACAGTGTGGATAAAAAATATGAAATGAAAAGAATAATCCTACGTCTAAACTGTTGACGAATCTTGATATTTTTTTTAAGTACAGGCTTAAAATATTTTATGCTATAAAATGAGCGCAGACGCTTTCACCCTATATATGAAAATTTACACAATTGCAAAGCTCAGCTTAGACCTTGTTGACTGTAAGTATATGGCTATATATATATCTTCGTATAAAAATATTGTTTTTTGTATTTTTATTGCTTAATGTTATGATAATAAGGCAACGCGCGGCGTTGAGTTTTACTCAACACGCAATGTCTCCAGGATCCGGCGGTGGAGAATGGAAGTGTTTTACACACATATCTTCCAGGGACAAAATGGCTCAAGTGTCTTTATTTAAAAAACACACAAATATTTTATGTAAAAAAAGCAGAAATAATAAATACAAATAATGAATTTCATTCATTCATTATTTGTATTTATAATATAATTTATAATTGAAAAACAGTACTTTTAGTTTTTTATTTAATTACTTAATTCAAATTTTTTCAGGCTGTATCCCGCAAACAGCAGGGTAGGCACATAGAACCTAGTAATAAGACACTCCATTCCCCACTTTCCGCTGAATTTTTCGCGGCATTGTGTGTTGAGTTGAGTTTTTTTGCCTTGATGCTAGAATGAAGAAATGAAAATATATATTAAAAATATTAAGAAATAATAATTCATTCATCGAGTTGGAATTGAACCCACAACCAGTCCCGTTTACAGTTACACACGACTGGCCTAGCCTCAATATTTAATTCTAATAATTTTCTCCCGTTTTCCCTTTAACTGTTTTCCTTTTAACAAAACACTTTTCCTTAAAAAAATCATAGCTATATATTGTTTATTCAATTGGTTGTATATTGCTTCACCAGTAAGTAAATTTATTTATCTCTCTATATACCAATATGAAATATCAAATATAAATAATAAAATAAGAATGACATAATCATTGATTGTTTAAAATTTTTGCACGTCTGTGAATTTAATGAATAATGTTCACATGTAAATTGATATTCTTACAAAGACGTTGGAGGACATTTTGTAAGTAAAAAAATCATAGCACTTATTTAGAAAACGTATAAAAATTTTGAACGTAGCGGGATTCGAACCCGCGCCTCCTGGAAACCGACCTAATAAGTATTTTTCTTTCCTAAGTGTGGATTAACACTTTAAAAATATTAAAAAAAATCATAGCACTGTTGAGACTTCAATATTTCTGAACTTCACGTTTTTAGAGGGACAAGATAATGTAGAATACAAGTCTATCTTATAAATAGAAACACAAGAAAATAATTAATTTAATTCCGAACGATTTCAAAATTTAAACACATTTGTTTTTTATATTATGAAATAAACGAAGAGTATCTTCTAGAACATATAATTTTTTAAATTACTATTAGTTTAGCTACAAAACGTTTTTATCTATTTATAAATATCTGTTTCTATTCGCGGAGTCTTTTGGATCTGGGTCTTATTTTTTACATTCTTTTATACACTTATCTATATATATAAAAGGACTTGTGCTGACTGACTGAGGTAAGACGCACGCAGAGCCATAACCGCTGATGGTAGAAACGTGAAATTTAGACAGATGTTTATTTTCATATTCTGGACATCCATTAAGAAAGGAATTTGAAAAATTTTAACCCTAAAGGGATGAAATAGGGGTTGAAAGTTTGTATGGAAAAAAAATTTAATCTGTACCGATTTTTATAAAATTTGAAATTCAGACTCTTAAAAATATTTCATTGAACACGTGTTTCATGGTTTTTAAGAATTCACCCCCTAAGGGTTCAAATAAGGGGTTGAAAGTTTATATGGAAAAATCTTTAAATTGCCACCGATTTTTATAAAAATTTAAATTCAGACTGTTAAAAATATTTTATTGAACACGTGTTACGTGGTTTTTTTAGAATTCACTCCTAATAAGCGGGCAAAGCCGCGCGCGCTCTCTAGTACATTTATATATTTTTTATTTTATCAAATTTAAATACAATTACATACATACATTTATCGCTTCACTCAACACGCAATGCCTCCAGAATTCGGCAGAAAGTGGGGAACGGAGTGTCTTAACACTAGGTTCCCTCTGCCTACCCTGCTGTGTGCGGGATTCAGCGTGAAGCTGATTCATTTATCGCTTTAATCGTTAAATTTTATAGAGTTTTTCTTTTTTTATAATACACATTTTCTTTACATTTTTAAAAAACAGAATCAATTTTTAATATTTTTCTGAGATTTCGTCGTTGCACATTTAAACCACTTTTTGTGATTATTTTGCATTTTTTTATTATTGTTTAAATTAAATATTCTAGAGACGATATCATGGTGATCGAAAGACGGCTGACCGGGAAAAAAATTGTTCCATTCCGGATTAAAAACAGGAGACAGGTAAAAGTTATGAAAACATCATGGCAATGGCTTTCATTTATTGTGCACATACGTATTAGCATCCACAAGATGACATGCCATCCGATATTGGCGGCATTTACGCTTGCGTCTTGGTTCAAAGCATCCATCAAATGAATTTAGTCATTCGTTCTAAGTTTTTGTTGCTTTTGGGAAGTAAAGTTCAGAGAAGAGAAGTAAAGAAGTGTTTTCGAAATCATCTTCGCCATTATATACACACAATACTGATTAAACAAATGTTTGTAACGATATAAAGCATTAAAACAGTTGTCCCTAATGATTAAACGATATGCATAAAAAAGCATACCTGACACACAGTCTCATTTCTTAAAGAATCCTGCTAAGAAATAGAAATAGTCAATATGCACGGTGCAATTCCGACAATCGTTTTAGCTGTCCATTGCCATTTCTTCCTTCTGGAATTAATCCCGGCGTATGTTCCCAGAATATGCCTTCCTGCTTAACCTACTCCACTTTGCACAGTCTATAACGTCCTCGGTGATTAGACCATTGGCTCTTATGTCCTGCATTACAACATTCAACCAGCGCTTCCTTGGGCGTCCGGGAGGTCTAAGTCCATGGACTCCACTGTGCAGTACTATTTCTAGTAGCGTTACCAAACGTTTTTAGCGGAGCCTCAAGGCAGGCATGGTACGCTTTTCGTGGATTATTCCAGAGATAGACTCTGTAGACTTAACTGCCTTATGTACCGAGTAAACCAAACACTTCTAGTTATAAGTATTGTGAAATTTTTCCATTTAAAAATTTGTTTATTGCTACCTACACAATGAATTAATAACTAATAACAATTACTTTAATTTATATTATTTCTGTCTTATAAGGAAATGTTCTTCATTTTATAGGACATTGTTTTCTATTGTTTAGAACACTGGTTCCCAACCAGTGGTTTCTTACTATAAAAACCAACCAAATAGCGAAAAAAAGAAAAAAATTCAAAGCTTAGTTTCGACCTTTCGTTGCTATTTTATCTAAATCTAATTAGTATATTTACAAGTAAATCGCTAAGTAATAGCCAAGCCTTCACTATTATCAACAGATTGTTATCACAAAAGACGATGGTTGATAAAACTTAGCTGTAATGTCATTAAAAATTATCTATAGGTAGGTCTATAGTATGATAAGAATTGTTTACATCATAACAGTACGAAATGTTATAATAATATAAAGAACCCGTTGCTAATCAAGTGAAAATATACCTGTTCGTGAGGCGTAAACTGAGTTTTGCATTTGCTTAAGTGATTATAAAAATAGAGTCAAAAAATTGACAGTATTTTTTTATAGTTAGCTAGTAGCATTATCATAAGAAGTAGCAACAAAAAAAATAATATGTATTTTCTAATAAAGATTAGAGGTTTGGTGGTGAATTTGATGGTTCAAATTGCAAAAGGACCGTAAGCAATAGGTCCGATAGTAAAAGTTTACAGACCTCCTCTCACAACCTAAATATTACAAGAAAAATGCTTATAAAAATCTTGAATTCTTATAATGAATATTAATTTTAGTGGTATCTAAAGGTTACATACATCTAATATTTAATGTAAACATACATTAGCGGAGTAATTAGCCTATATTTAAAGTAATAGATAGTTATTATATTAGACAGACATTTATAGTCAATATTACACAGAAAGAAACGTAAAAAAATAATTTATACTAATATAATAAATAAATAAATAAATAAATAACTATTTGTTCAAGTGTATATAGGGTGGAAACGTCTGCGCTCCTTTTACGGGAACAACAGTCAACAGTTTAGACGTAGGATTATTCTTTTCATTTCATAATTTTTATCCATACTACACATGACGTACTTACGAATAGATACCAATAACGTAAACACCTACTACTACAAAAATGCCTTAGTAGTATCTTTGTAGTAGTAGATGCCGATCTGCCATTTTTTATTCTCAAAAAACATACCAGAACGAGAAAGGGATATCTCTCGTCCTGTTTTACGCAATTACATATTTTCTATAATAAACCTAAACAACGTTCAACTTCACCGCCAATACCTACGACTTGATTTCGTGAACAAGGTGTGTGCGAGTGCGAATTGATAGATTAGTGTCTGTGTGCGTCATTTTTAACAAATAGCGTTTTATTTTAGAATTTTTGTTTTATTATATTAAATATTTATAAAGTAGTTAAAACTGAACTTTCATTTCAAGATTACATTTTTTAAGTTTTTACTTTAAAAATACAAAAAATGGTATCTCTAATATTATAAAGACTAGTTAAATTTATACAATACATTCCACATTTTGGTCAAGGCTATGTAAATTTTAATATTTTCAATAAAAAAATCCTATATATTAAGACTAAGTTTAACAATACACACAATTTCGTTTATGTATTTCCTTAACTATGACTATTAACTTAGACATTGGCATTAAAATCTGTGGCCTTGTAGAATTACACAAATATAGACAAAGAGTGTTATTTTCGCATAATATATTAGTATGAATAATAATATCTTGTAAATAATCTTACATTTTTTATATTCACATTTAATACTAAACTAAAATGATTTTGCATTAAAAAAAATACTAAAAATATGTAGATACATTAAAATTATGCAAAAAAATATAATTAAGAAAATTTAGTTTTGCTATTTTATTTCAATATTTCCATTACTTTGCGAAGAATCCATAAGCTGGTAAGCTTATTCTTACAATATTTTTCACTACTACATATAGGTACTAGCGGCCCGCTTAAACTACATGATTATTGATTTAATTAACAGAATTGACTGACAGCTATAATGACTTCTAAAATTATTTTTATTACTTTAATCTGTAATATTTTAATATGATTAATTTTTGATTGTTTTGAATGAAAAAAATACGACCAATGTTGATATTTGATATTTGTAAAAATATACATAAATGAATTATTTATTATACGTATATATTTCTGTAACATTACGTTCTTTTTATCTATGTTATGTACGTCTCATCATAATTTTAAAACTCTGTTGTGTTAAATGTGCTGATGTCAGAGAATAATTTAATATACTCATTCAGAAACAGCTTTAAATGTTAAATTATTGATTTGAAGGATTCATAATATTCTTTGTAAAATAACTGTAATGATTGCATATTAACTCCTGTACAGTTTTTAAATTAGTTACATATATTATTAGCTAAATGTATTTACAATTGGTAAATATGTAGTTATTACAGAGTACACGTAGAAAGGTAGTTTGTAGGCATTTTTATATAGATTTATTTCAAACGAACGAACGTCTATGTATTTACTTAATATTTCTTTGAAGATCAAATTGGTCCCTAAAATCCCTTTGTTGAATTAATTACCACTTAAACTTAACTGTTCTGATTTATGAAGGTAACCTTCACTAACAATTCAATTTTGTTTACTTTATTGTTTGTACTCTGAACGATAGTGCTTTAAAAATATATATTTTTCAACAGTCATATAACTAAGACGTTTCGAATGTCATTCTTTAGCCAAGAATCTTACCAGCGCGATTGCTATATAACATTCGCAGGCAATGACTAATGCCTCGAGTTCATTCAAATGACGATAGCTTTTTTTTAATGAACCGATTTTTTTATGTACCAAAATGTTAAGTTGAGTTAAAACAAAGCAATTGGTGAAACTTTTAAGTAAATCAGTTCAGTACTTTTGGAGATTAGCGTGACCATACATACAGACAGATAGACAGACAAGAAATTCAAAAAAAAATTTTTGCTTTCTATTATTCTTTTTAAGTGTCCCTCTATCCATTTCAGTTAAAGTTACTAAATGTAAAGAGATAATTTAGACGATCACCAGTCTTTTAAAATCGTAAGTACCAAATAAAATAAATAACTCCAGAATATTTGAGTTGACTTTATAAAAAGGGTTCTAAAATATATCATATTATGTAAAATGATATATTTTAGAACCATTTTTATAATACAAAATCCAAAATAAGTAAACTATCATTAGAATAATTGCACGCATTGTACAAATCTTCTTTTTGGTACCGAAAGTAACCAAATAATGTCTTACACAAAGTGTAATATTACTATCAAAAACCTT
>JAAIXJ010001772.1:111439-131978 GCA_013403705.1 Heliconius hermathena | reverse complement strand
ACTCCAAATTAGTTTGACGTCATCCAAAATAAATAAATTAAGCCTAGACTTTCATGAAAAAGACTAAAATTACAATTCTTTCCCTTTATTCCAACACCCCGCACCACTTACAACTGGTAATCATAATATGGCATTTAAACACAATCCTTTTTTTATTTTTAATACGCTTTTAACAGATCGAGCTGTAACAAACTATCTAGTCAAATCTAAGTATCTAAAGAACCACTTGTAATAGTTGTGTCGTTATGAAACTTGGCAGTTATACGTAGCTTTGTGACAATGTCATATTACAAGCTGGTGTGATGATGGAGTAAAGACTTAAATATGGGAATTCCTCGGAGGTTACTAGTAAATCATTCGAATTTAGTTGCATGCTTTACCTCCACATTCTATAGCACTTGTATCTTTTTTAGTTTTTTCTGAAACTATATATTACGACAAGATATTATTAATTTAATACAGAATTCTTATTAATTTTAAAATATTCTACTTTGAATATTATTATCAGCTTCACGATGTATGGAATAAATTTAAATATATATTTCTTTTCCTCGAATGGGAATCAAACCCACAACCAGTCCCGTTTACAGTCATACTTTGTGCCCCTGCGCCACGATTGACTATTATCTATAATATTTTCAGTTCATACCGTTTTATTATTAAAAAAGATACGATAAATGAGTGTACATAGTGTATAAATAGCTGTGATCTATTTTCTTGACATTCAGTTGAGACAAACTTTCACTTCTAGGACTTTGCCCTGTGGTAAAAGTACGTAGTTATACAAGATAAGATATAGACTTGTATTTATAAGAAATGATTACTAACTGGTCTTATAGTCGAATGGTTTGTTAGTGACTTTGACTTTCAAATCATTGGTCACGGGTTCGATCCCATTCGAAGAAATTTTGTTTTTGGAAGCTGATTTATCTATTTATGTACGTATTTAATTTTAAATATAGTTACGTTGATGTTTATCTATTTTCTGGTCATCATGCTAGCGGTCCCCACGCGCCTTTCCCCGCTTGTACTTAACGAACTTCATATATTTTTTTTTTAATTAATTTCATATTTTGTAACAGTATTCCGATAAAATTTATTAATTGTTTTAGTATGGTTTCTATACTATTATGCATTTAATAAATTGTAATTAAAATTTTGGAATTTTATTATATTTTGTGCGCATAAAAATGTCGTATTACAAAAATGTTTAGTTATTTCACATTTGTCGAGGTGGTAGGTACGCGCTCACGACAAACGTGGTTTTTCTTGTGCANATTAGATATATATATATATATATATATAACTTACTTTGTATGACCTCCACAACCTCCTCTGTCTTTCAATGCTAATCCCATAAACACCAGGTTCAGCTGTTCTGAAGATTATCCCGGACAAACAGAAAGACAAACAAAAATTAAAAAATAATAATTATGTTTTGGAGTCGGTAAATAACTATATGCACTTGGAAAAACACGATTATTTTGAAAAGAAAATTTTAGTATTAGTTTAAAATAATTAGCTTTGTAGGCAGACTTTTTTAATCGTTCTTTCAGACAGAGTGACTGCAAGTCATCGTGAAATTCAAGAGTTATATGACCAATAGCCGTATAAAGTTCATAGTATTAAAATTTTAATATTTTTTTTATCAGATATATAATAAAAACATTTAAATTAAGTTATTTTAATCCATAGTTAATTATTGTATTTTAATAATTATTTAAGATTTTTTTATTATTTAAGATTCACAATATGAAAAAAAACAGGTTAAGTTTGAGTTGGACTCGCTCACTGAGGCTTCCGTACAAATTTCAGGATTAGGGTAGGGGATAGGTCCACGGGAAGCATAACTTATAAAAGTTATTATTTTCATTTATTCCTTTTTTTGTATCAAGTGTTCTTTGTGCCAAATTTCATAACTATAGGTTCACGGGAAGCATCCTATATATTTTGATAACGCGGCGAATTTCATACAAAATGCAGCTAAATTAATGCATAAATGTATCTTTTTGATTGCATTGACTTAGAAGCTAGATTTTTTCTGTACTTCAAGGTGCCATAGACCTTGATACCTCCACGCAATCTCGAGTTAAATGGATAATAGGACATACGGTCAACGAAGTGACTCTATAAGGTGTCCGTATTTACCTTTTAAGGTACAGAACCCCAATAAAACTATAAAAACTGGAAGATATAACTTTTTTATTTATATATATTTACCGCACTTTACAGTAGATTAATTATCCATTAATTATTTCATCAAATAAACTTTTATTTCATGAAATTCTCTTCTTAGATAGAAGTGTCGTATAAAAATACTAAAAACACTAATAAAATTGAGAAAATTTGCTAATCTAATAAAAGAAATCTGGTTAAGGAGATGTCGCCCACCGAGGCTTCTCTACCAATTTCAGGATGGAAGGTGAACGAACACTACGACTTTTAGTAGTAGATAACAATTTGGTTAATTAGTTAATTTTACTTTAATTTGCATATGCTCATATGCACTAATTTTGCATGAAATGAAATGCAAACGTAAGTAATTATTTTTTTTTATATTTAATGAAACTTACTTTTAAGATATTTTCCCTTATTTGTATTGTAAATTCTCACCTCGTGCCATGTTTTATAGCTGTAGCATTACGGGAAGTACTTTATAGGTTTTGACTACCCTTCATATGAAATGCAGCAAGAATACTCACACAGCATAAATACTCGTATATTTTAATTGCGTTGACATAAAAAAATATTGTTTGTGTACTTCGAGGAACCATAAACTTAATTATTTAATGTTAACTTCATACCTAATTTGCTTGATACCTCCACTCAATCTCGAGATAAATGGTCTTGACGAACGGACAACAAAGTGATCCTATAAGGATTTCGTTATTACGTTTTAAGATACGGAACCCTAAAAATTAACACTAACATTTTGGCTGTTCTAAAGTAGTTCCGAGGTACTAACAAGCCGGAAACAAGAAGGTTGCCGGTTGCGTTGTGCTTATATCATCTTGGCGTCCTTGGCCTTGGTTACTTTTGATAACAAGTTTTGCAACGCTTGTAAATAATTCAATACATTTTTATGCAAAAAATAATTTTAAAAAATGTTTTATCCCGCGTAACCTAGGGTCCATAAACTGTTCTGCACTTTCCGCCCAAATTCGCGAAACTGCGTTGCGTTGAGTGGCGGAACTCAACGCTGAATTTATATACTCTATTATTATTAATTAATGAGTTGGTTAGTTTATTAATTTTATTTATTTCTTATATTAAAGTTTTCCTTGTCCTTGTTGTCTATTTTAAATCCTTTCTAATGCTGTGCTCATAATTTCTCAATCATTTCATTTGCCTTTATATGTATTTGATTGTACTAAAATATGTAGGTATTTAAAAAAATAAAATAAAAAATATAGTAAAATCTTTGTGAATCAATCTTACTCGATTGATCATTTATATAATATATAGGTATGTATTTTAATGCAGGTAATTGTGCATCTTGTCCAAAGAAAATTAGAGTGACTCAACACTATAAACTCACTCTAAAAAAACACAGTATAAACACTACTGTATTTTTAGATATTTTTAGATAGATAAGTATATTTACTAATTTAGCTAAAAAGTTAATGAACTCATTTTCATTTTGAACGGTTAATGGTAGCCGCAAGCTGTTAAGCTTACATTACTTTAGAGATTCAATAATAATAAATTAAAATAATTGATAAATAATTAAATAATTGAGGCCAGTCGTGGCGCAGGGGCAAAAAGTGTGACTGTAAAATCGACTAGTTGTGAGCTCGATCCCCACTCGGAGAAATGACATATTTATTTACATTTATATTTTCATTTCTTCGCTCTGGTGTCGAGGCAAAGCGCGGCGTTCAGCTCCGCCACTCAACACGCAAAGCCTTCAGAACTCGACGGAAAGTAGGGATCGAAGTGTCTTAACACTAGATTCCCTCTGTCTACACTACTGTGTGCGGGATACAGCGTGAAGCTGAATTGATTTTAATTAATTAATAATTATGTAATTGCTAAAATTATAAAGTAGATATTTAAAGCATTAATAGGTACGATTCTCACAGAGAATCCTTGTGAGATATCCAAAGTTTAAACTACGTTTTTCAAGCGATTTTCTTGCAAAATTTTTATATAATATAAACTATGTTAACATTTGTTTCTTTCCTCCGTAAATGTCCATAATGTAATACAGCTATTGGTTTTATAAATAAAGAGATAAGTAAATAAATACAATAAATAAATAAAAAACTAATATATACATAAATTTGTATAGTGTATTAAATCAATCAATCAGCTTCACGCTGTATCCTGCAGGCTAGGCAGAGGGAACCTAATGATAAGACACTCTGTTCTCCTGTATAGTGTATTAATATATTAAATAAACATGCGGAACACAATTTGTAAAAGTCGTCGTATCAAAGTCCAATATGTATGTATATTCATAATAATTAAATTGTCGTTTACGCAATATATCACTTTTTAATGAAATCAGTTCCTAAATAAATTAGTAAACGAGTACGAAACAGCGAAAAACAAAGAAACGTGACTTTAAATGAACCTTTTTGTGTTAGAATCTAATTTCGTTTGTTATCTACACCTGTTTAGATGATAACAACGCGCTTTTCGCGTTTGTAAAGTATTGAGATAGAACCCAAAGTGATAGACCATACCGGCTGTATCAGATATGGCAAAAATATTTTATAATGTTTATAAAGTTTTTTAATCGGAACAGAGATAGGAAAAAAAATTCAAATATTTTTTCATTATTTCTCCATAAAATATTCAATATCAATTAATAGTTTTCTTTAGAATTATAAGCAATTTATATATTTATTCATATAGATTGTAATTTGTAAATAAAAAAAAACTTCTATTTTGAATGTATTGTTTATGCTTAACAATATTTTTTTATTATTTCACCAAAGAAATATTCAATACGATCAAACTTCTTTCGAACTGTTTAATTCATTGTAAATTATTAATAATAAAAAAAAGAACATTTATTTTTAAATAAACAATATTTTTTAAATATTAAACTAAAATTATTAAAAAATAATACTTAATAGTACTTACAATAGCAACATGGTCCTGGTACTGTGGAAAATGCAGCCACAGACGATCCAAAAGCCTCATACTCGGTATCACAACATCAGATTGAGACGATTTTACTATGAATTCATCGTTTTTCTTTAAAAAAGTACTTGTTGAGAACTTCCTAAGAGATTTTATCTCTCGCATTTGTCGTAGAAGTAATTTTCGCGCCATCACAAGTGAACAGTGTCCGAACGAGTGCTAATGTTAAACTGTATGAATGGAGTAGACGCGGCCGCTATGTAGCTAGGTGATAATATAACTAAGAAATATAATCAAGCAGCTGTTTGTTTAATATGATTTAATCGGTATTTAATTTTTTCAGTCCAGTGGAGGCCAGTCGTGGCGCAGCGGCACGAGGTGTGACTGTAAAACCGACTGGTTGTGGGTACGATCCCCACTCGAGGAGATGAAATATTTACTTAAATTTATATTCCATTTCTTCGCTCTGGTGTCGAGGTTAAGCGCGGCGTTTAGTTCTGGCACTCAACACGCAATGCCTCCAGAATTCGGCAGAAAGTGTGGAACGGAGTGTCTTAACACTAGGTTCCCTCTGCCTACCCTACTGTGTGCGGGATACAGCGTGAAGCTGATTTAATTTTTGATTTTTTTAACTTTTTCAGTGTTTATTATATCTTTTAAGTTCTAGTATGGAACCTGAACTCTGTTGTGGACTTTGAAATATAACTAATACGTAATTTTTTTTTTATATATTTTTAAAGTGTTATTCTACACTTAGGAAAGAAAAAGCGAGCGAGTTCGAGTCATACTACGTTCAAATTTTTATGCGTTTTCTAAATAAGTATTAATATGTTAATTATTATAAAAAAAACTGAAAACTTTTTTTTTAGATTAGTTATAGTTATATTAAGACAGTCCGTTGTCTCTTACATTGGGACGAGCGTGCGACTGTCAATGTGACGGTTTTGGGATCGATTTTGCGGCGGTTTTCCCACTCGGGTGAAGGAAATGCTTAATATTTTACTATCCTCAATTTTGTAATGAGGCAAGGCGCGACGTTGAGTTCCGCCACTATAGACACAATACTTAGAAAATTCGGTGGAATCTAATTTCCTCTGCCTACTCTTTGGTCTTCTTACGCTTAAAAACTTAAGGGTCAATGTGGTTCTATTACGTTTTATTTACGCTTACTGGTTTACTGTCGCCTGTAAATAAAAATATTTTTCGTTTGTATATTTTTTTTAGTATTAGGCTGTATCTGGCACAAAGCAGAGTAGGCAGATGACCTGGCAACTTAGTGTTAAGACACTCCGTTCTCAAAATACGTTGAGTGGCTCATTGAAAATATTAAATATATCCTTTTCCCAGATGAAAATCGACTCCACAACCTATGGCGTTTACAGCTGACACTATGCCACGACTAGCCCCATTCTAAATTTACTTGAACGTCTCATATCATATTACACGGAAGACCTCGCTGTATCTCCATCATATTTATCCTCTTAACGACTTTGCGATTTAATATAATACGATTATAATGTATTAAAATATGTCGTGTTTATGCAAAACTATGTACGATAACCAATTATATGCAAGGAAAAAGAAATGTTTTTATCACATTTACGTATTGAATAAGGCATAAAAAAGCAATTTCAAATACATTTTTTTTATCGTCACGTTGTATTCCGCACACAGCAGGGTAGGCAGAGGGTACCTAGTGTTAAGACACGTTGTTCCCCATTTTGCATCGAATTCTGGAGGATTTACGTGTTGGAGGCGGAATTCAACGCTGCGCTTTGTCTCGACACCAAAACGAGGAAATAAAAATATTAAATTCTTCATTTCCTCGAGTGAGAATCGAACCCACAACCTGTTGCGCTTACAGTCACACTTTGTGCCCCGGTGCCACGACTGGATTATATCCCGCACACAGCAGGGTAGGCAGAGGGAACCTAGTGTTAAGACACTCTGTTCCCCACTTTCTGCCGAATTCTGGAGGCATTGCGTGTTGAGTGGCAGAACTCAACGCCGCGCTTGTCCTCGACACCAGAGCGAAGAAATGGAAATATAAATTTAAGTAAATACTTCATCTCCTCGAGTGGGGATCGAACCCACAACCAGTCGGTTTTACAGTCACACTTTGTGCCCCTGCGCCACGATTGGCCTCATGTTTTGAGATAATTTATTAATAATGAATGACAAATAAAGTTTAGTGCTTTTGAATTGTAAGTATAGTGACTTCCTTTTTTTTCAATATGTTTTTTTATTTTATTACACTTCAACAATATTAGGAATAACTGTGAAATTAAAATTTGGTTTACGGACGTAACAACTCAATTTTGCCGCTCTAACATCTAACTCACACGGTAAAGTAATTATTATAATAGTATATTAAATATTCATTCGGAAGTGTCTTAATGGGAACGGAGAGTCCCAGATTCCCTCTGCCTACCCTGCTATATTCGGGATGCAGCTTGAAGCCAAACAGAATCCGGAAACATTAGGTACACATAAAACTTATTTTCTAAGTTGAACCAGCGTATTTAAGTGTTTAAAAATTATAAAGTAAGAATTACTTATTTTCCCAAACCCATTATTATAAAAGTATTAATATTTTTAATTATATGTATTTTTGTTCATCCTGAGCGTTAAGGTCGAAACAAGGAAAAACTTAAAATAAACACACCGCTGCGGTTTTTATTTAAATTTAATTTAAAATTATTGTAATTATAATCTATATTATATATTGTTTCAGCTTAGTGTTTTTCTTTCATATAGCAATGTAGAGAGTGAGTTTGGAGTGTGATAACACTCGATTTTCCTTCTACTTCCAGCCTGTATATGTATATAATACAATGGAGTAATAAAACTCATAAATCAGCTTCACGCCGTATACCGCACACAGCAGGGTAGGTAGAAGGAAGGGTACGCGTGTTGAATAGCAGAACTCAACGCCGCGCTTTCCCTAGACACCACAGCGAAGAAACGGAAATATAAATTTAAATAAATATTTCATTTCCTCGAGTGGGGATCGAACCCACAACCAGTCGCTTCTAAAGTCACACTTTGTGCCCCTGCGCCACGACTGATCTCATCATAACCACTTAAGAATTTTTTTATACTGTATATGTTCTATTTTAAAGCGAATTTGAGTAATTTACTTTGCCAATGTCTTTTAGATTACAAGAAAATGACGGTTACGTGCAACCTTACTCACTTGAATAAATTAATGATAAAATAACGTTACCGAAACATAATAATATTTATTTTAAAATATATAATATATTTACTACTTGAGGAAAATCTCAAGTAGTAAAATATATAAATATATTCTGTTATTTTTTCTACCTATTTCTACCTTTTACTATAAGTTTAATTATTAATTATTACTATGAAGATGTGTGTTTATATTACTATGAAGATGTGTTCTATTATTTAAAAAGATTTTAAGTGGAGAAATATTTATTTAAGCTTCACTGACTCCGTTCCTTAGATAATGCCCAATTTCCAATGACAATGTATAGAGTAATGAAGCCCTTTTTTGCCTTGCTACCAAAACGAAGAAATAAATATTTTGAATACTTCATTCCTCTGAGTGGGAATCGAACCCACAGCCGTCGTGTTTACAGTCGCACGCTTGCGTCGCTGCGCCACGATGGCTTCAGATGGATGAATATTTTTTTTATCTTTACAAACCGCCACGCCCTGTATGAGTAATGTTTAATAATATTAAAATTTGTATGAAATAAGAATGCAGTGGATAAAAGTTCAATGAACCGGCACGATCAAGTTCTTGCTTATCACAATGTTTTTGTATCTCTTTGACGCAATTAAAATAATGTGTTTTTTTGTATATTACATGTAATATCATTAGCTAGATCCGCGTATATTGACCCTGACAACCTGTACTTATGCCACTATTGACATCGACAAAATGACACGGGCCCCCAGCCGAAAGGGGCCCCCGCCTCAGCCAGAAGAGAACCCCAACTCCTAAAAATATTTATTTTAACACATTAAGTAAGAAAATAGTTTTGTCTTTTAATTCAATGGGCCGAAATTAGAAATTTGATTCGCACTTGTTGAACAGAAAATCCGAAGATAGGATTTCTTTACAGCATGGATGCACAGACCGCGGCCCGCGGGCCGCATGCGGCCGGTCGAATACTGGTGACCCGCCGATAGCAAAAATAATACTCTCGTACATTCGAAAAATATTGAATTCTATTCCAGAATAAAACCAAAAAAATATATTGCCTATACTTCTGGCGGCCGGCCCGCCATCAGTTCATGATTTGCCCGAGTGGCCCTTAGTCTTAATACGTCTGTGCAACCATGCTTTATAGTATCCCGAGTGTAGCAGGGTAGGCAGAGGGAGCCTAATGTTAAGACACTCCGCTCCCCACTTTTCGCCTAATTCTCCTTCACTCCGCTACATATCTGATAAATTTGCCAATATAAGTATAAAACTTCTAAATCAATATAGATTCGATTCTTGCTTAATGTTAAATTGTCGAGTCTATTTTTGTGAAGTATTTTGCCTTTTTAACCGATTTCTTTTTTCGATAAAGAATAGTTTCTTTATGCGTTAACCATATACTTATATATTTTTATGCTGGTTTCTGCCCGCATTTCTGAAACGATATAAAAAATTCTTCTTTTTTGTGAAAGAGCGTACTTTGCTTCTTTCCACCAAGTCAGGATCTCATGATGGAATCTCATAGAAATCGAGGCAAATCATCGAATTTTATTGGCAAGTACTATATAATGATATATGATTATGAAGACTTCAAACATACCATCGAATAAAAGCTACAAAACATATTTAAAAACTTATTTATTTTAAAATTTTCTTTAATTTGAAGTAATTAAAACATTATAATATTTTCTATTATATAGTTTTTGTTTAAGTCTGTGCGTATAAGTACTTATTTATAGTTTAGAGGTCGTTTTTTATTTATATTTTATCATTATCATTTTTAATTCTTCTATTATTCTTACGAATCTCCGAAACTTGTTCAACACTATAGAAAAGAAAAAAAATATAATCACTATTACTACTGAAATGTTTTTCTCCCAACACCTACTTACATAATCAATATAAAATAAATTGGAAATGCGTAAAAAATATAAAAATTATAGAAATTATTGTTTTGTGGCTTAAAGATAAGAAAATATAAAGTACTTTCTTTACAGGGGTTACGCTCACCTATTCGCTTTTAAGAAAAGTATAATAAAAATCAATAAAGGACAATAATATTATTTTCTTGAACAATATGTTATACCTACGTACATCAGTGCTTCCATATACCTACACGATATTATTGATTTCCTTTTTACCATTAATTTTACTTTGTTATGAACAACGTTAAAAGCCATCGACGAGCCACCTTTAAAATATCCCAACGAAACTTTTTTCGTAAAATAAAATAGAATCAACTTCACGCTGTATCCCGTACATATCAGGGTAGGCAGAGGGAACCTAGAGAAAATATCCCAGTAAATATTTCATCTCCTCGAGTGGGGATCGGACCCACAACCGACAGTTTACAGTTTTACAGTCATACTTTGTGCCCCTGCGCCACGACTGCCCTCAAAAAATAAATATAGAAAATCTTTAAAGAAATAATTTCACATATTTATGTATCTAACAAAAGAAAATAATAATAGGTATTCAACCATTCATGTAAACTGACATGGTTCCCACATTTCTATATGCAATATGCATTATAGACACTAAAACTCTCAATTGTTATCTATTTATCTACATATAGAAATAAATTTAGAATCTGTCTGTGATTTGAAAATAACCGTGTTTGTCCGAGTGCATATATTAATTATTTAAATGATACCAAAACACAAACAATCAATTTTTAATTGTTTTTATTGTCAATTTTAAAAGAAAGACAGTCTTTTGAAACAGCTGAGCCGATTTTTATGGAACTAACACTCCAAAATAGAGGGGATTGCTGAACCATATGTTGTTCAACATTTGGTACTTCAAAAACTTTCTAGCGATCGTTAACTTTTATAGCCCAGGAAAAAATATCAAATTAAAACAAGTGACATGAAATATTGGTAACATCTATTTAGTGACAATATATGATATTTAGTATGAAATGAATTTTAAAGGCGTTCATATATTTCTATGGCAGTCAATGATATAAGAAATTGGATTTCTTTACTATTATAATATAGAAGGAAACACAATTTGACTATTTATACATTTTGGTAAACGTTGCGAATTTTATTGGTTGTAAAATAGATACGTTTTTGGATGGCGTTTAAACACAAGCCACCAATCGAGATATTGTTGACTGTTGTGTAGTATAACTCAACGCCGGGCTTTATCTTGTTACCGTAGCAGCTTCACGCTGTATCCCGCGCACAGTAGGGTAGGCAGAGGGAACCTAGTGTTAAGACACTCCGTTCCCCACTTTCTGCCGAATTCTGGAGGCAATGGAAATATAAATTTAAGTAAATATTTCATCTCCTCGAGTGGGGATCGAACCCACAACCAGTCGATTTTACAGTCACACTTCGTGCTGCTGCGCCACGACTGGTCTCTACTGTATCGTGCCGTTACCGTAGCAAGGTATTAAAAATAATTAATTCCTCCAAATGGAAATCGAAACCACAATAACATAATAGATGCTCTGCCGCTGTATCACGAAGACCCCTAAAATACCTATAAATATACGCTTGTGACGTCTTTACCAACATTAAGTTATGTAAATAAAATTAAAATAATTTGGTTTCATGAATTTAAATTATGTATTAAGGTAAAAAAAAACACGTTAAATAAAATTCATATATGTACTTTATTCAATATAAAACATTTATAAAAAGAAAACTTTATATTAAAAGCACAATAAGAATCTCATTTTATTTATTTTATTTTACAAATAGAAAAATCCTTATTAAATAACAAAACAACACTATGAGGCAGTACAANTTCTTTTGAAGAAGCCGAAAAATGGCTTGATTCCTGGATTGCCTCGAAAGATGAGTCGTTTTTCCGACGGGGGATTCAATTGCTAACAGAGAGATGGGAGAAAGTGGTCTCTAATGATGGACAATACTTTGAGTAATGTCATTGTAAGTACTATATTTTAAATTATTTTTTTTTAAACAAAAAAAAACAGTGAGAACTTATTCCTAATATATTTTTATTTTTTTTTAAATGAAATTCACACATTAAGAAAAAAAGAATATTTAGAAACATAATATTTATGTTTAATTTTTTTTATTAAAACATTAATTAAAAAAAATATTTTTAAGTTTATTTTTCTGGCTCCACTTGTGGTGATCACGCACACAAACGCAAAGCTCAACTTACGCCTCGCGGACTGTAAGTTGAATTGGCTAAATCAAGCAAAAAAATCTGTAGTAACATATATTAGGGCTCCACGTTTTTACATCATAAGCCAAATTCTTTTATATCGTTTACGCCAACGGTTAGTTTTGTCATTCGGAGCTTATCATCCCTAGCCATATTCAACATAACCCGATGAGAACGTTTGAGTACATTTTTTTGTTTCTTTCTAAATATTTTTAGTTCAATATTCTGTTAGAAAGAGTATACTAGTATAATATATTAAAAGTTATATAGTAAAAACACAAAAATATTTAAAAGTTGAAAGTCATGTTTTTCCTTTTTAAAATAGATATCTATCTATCAAGTCATTTATTTATAATACTTAATTATAAATAATTGTACATATCATAACAAAATAAAAGTAAAACTCAAAAATTTAAATTTGAAAGCTCGATACGTTTTATTTTCTATTTGAATCAATTTATTAAAATATTATAGCATTGTCAAAAAACCTTATGTTTCTTGAACATATTCATTTAAACAAATGTCATGTTTACTTATTTAGAAAACATATAAAAATTTGAACGTCGGAACTCGAACCCGCGCCTCCTGGAAACCGACCAGGCGAAGGGAACGTATGGCTTAGTGGTCAAAGCGCCTGGTCGGTTTCCAGGAGGCGCGGATTCGAGTCCCGCTACGTTCAAATTGTTATACGTTTTCCAAATAAGTATTTTTCTTTCCTAAGTGTGGAATAACACTTTAAAAATGTTTAAAAATGTCATGTTTACTTAACTCTAATGACCATTTTAATATAAAATAAAGACTAATATAAGTTCAATCTTAACCATTTTTATAATTAGTGCAAAAAAACGTATAATAATAAAAGCTTGTTAATAAAATCATATTTTTGTTATATAATAATAATATATAAAGTGACAATTTAAAAAAATATATTTGAAATTGTAACTACGTTTAAGTATTAAAAGTATTTTATTATTAAAAAAAGTGATTTGCACTTAGTACAATAATATTTTAAAAATATTTTTTATGAGTAGTAAAACATTAAAATTTCACACGCACATTTTAAATCAAAATTTCGTTTTATTATATTAAACATATAATTAATAAAATTAATAACCAACAAAAAATGTGTTTTAAACAGTGACGGAAGAGTTTGTTTTTTTAAACGCTAAGATCTCTGGAACTACTGGTCGGATTTACATTTTTTTTGTTTTGTATGAAAGCTGCATTCTGGAGTGCTATAGGCTAGCTTAAAATAATAATAATAATGAACATCATCGAATGGCTTTAAGTTGTGCGCTGCAATAATAGTAGAATATATATATTGTACTACAAAAACATTCAATTTCGTTAGTTTTAAAATAAATTTCGCGACAGTCTACATGTTTCTTTATAAATAACTCACAATAAGGCACTTGGTGACAAAAAATTATTGAAAGTTCCAAAGTAATATTTTGCCGATTTTTATTTGATGAAGATTTTGAAATTTACGAGTGAAAGTTATTCCATCGTCAAGGAAATTTAAGAAGATAATCTTTGGCTTTTATAGCATGTAATTTAGACGTATACTTTTTGAGAAAATGTACAATTAAAATAATTTAATGCTCTCTTTACGGCCGCAAGCCTAGGTTCGAGTTCCGCGGGGGCCGTCCTTGCCGCCGATGACATCCTCGCATGCAGCCACGTAGTACTTGCACTTTCTCAAATTTATTATATGAAAATAACATTTTCATCACTGAATATATAAATGATTTAATCTATGCGTTGGCCAATGCAGAACAATATATAAAATAATTATAGTTGATATGCGGGCGAAGCCGCGAATGGTCCGCTAGTCACAATATATTAGTAAAGATAAGAAAAAAAAACAATTATTAAATTAGTATTTTAAATATCAATGGAAATGTGATGATAACATTTAACATAATTAATATACAAAAAATGTAAAAAATTAACAACAAAAAATTAAAGGTTGGCTCTATATATAATACTTTATAACAAAAGACAAAAAAAGTCACTATAGAAAATCTAAAATGATATCAAAATTTAAAAAATATATATAATAACAGTAAAATAGTAAAAATATCGATACAAACTTGTCGTCAACAAACACTTAATGATAAAAGTTAAGTAATTTAAATAAAATTAATTAATTTTATGTATATGTTATTTGGTGTATGTGTGTGTGTCAATGTCACAGATAATTAAATATGTATTTGTATAAAATTGATTTTAGAAAAATAAGTCCCGCTGAGTTTCGTTCGTTTGAATTTGAATTTGATAATGTAATAAAATACAAAACGAACATTTTATTTTTTGTCTGTTTGTCGGTTTATATGTTTGTCTGCGCGTTTGTGTACGTTAAACTCAGAAATTACTTAACCAGTTTTAGATGTAGGTTAGTAAAAAAATTATTGTATAGTACACACAAGCAAACAACTGCAAGCTGGTGAAGCTGCGAGCGGGTCGCTAGTTTTGAATAAAATAAATAAAATTTGACTTCGACCAAATTCATTACACATAATACTGTTATACATACATAATAATGTAAAAAAATATTATACACTTGAAAAAATAAAACAAAAATCAACAATATTTATCTTTCAAAACCCGTCTCAGTATCTTCCCGGTAGGATTCTTAGGTATCGCATCAACAAACTGGACTTCCTTTATCTTCTTAAATGGCGCCACTTGGCTATTGACGTAATCTATTATTTCTTTCTCACCGAGTTCTTTCCCGGGCTGAGTTACTATAAAGGCTTTAGGTTTTTCCCCGGATATCGAATCGGGGATTCCTATTACGGCGCAGTCTAGGACGTTGTTGTGTGTACGGATTACCATTTCTAGTTCCGCTGGTGCGACTTGGTAACCTTTAACCTGGGGGTTTTAAAATTAAATTGTTATTTTGTTTTGTTATGTAAGTTATTAAACACTACATTACTTATAGTGCCCTACATGTAGGGTAGTAAATATTAAAATTAAATCAGCTTTACGCTGTATCCCGCACACAGCAGGGTAGGCAGAGGGAACTTAGTGTTAAGACACTCCGTTCCCCACTTCCGCTGAGTTTTAGAGGCATTGCGTGTTGAGTGGGGGATTTCAACACCAAAGCGAAGAACAGAAAATATAAATGTAAGTAAATATGACATCGCTATTTTATTTTGTCAATATATTTGTAACCATACATAATTGGTTTTTCTGATTTCTGCGAATTTAAAAATTTTTCCTTACTATAAAAAGAAACAAGAACCTCCCTTTCCTAATCATCCTCTCACATATAAAACAATCCACAAAAAACCCGTACCTTAATCAATTCCTTCAATCTATCAGTGACATATAGATATTTCTTCTCATCATACTTCCCCATATCGCCCGTTCTGAACCATCCATCTTGTGTCATAACTTCTTTCGTGGCTTCGTCGTTTTTGTAGTAGCCTTGCATTAGGTTTGCTCCTCTGTACCAAATTTCACCTTCCTGGAGATTTAAATTTTTAAAAATAAAATTGGTGACGAGGTCAGACATGGTGCAGGCGCACAAGCGTGCGACTATACACGCGACAAGTTGTGGGTTCAAATTCCAGTCGAGTGAATTAAATATTTAATATTTTCATTGACTCGCTCTAATAACGAGGCAAAGGGCGGCGTTGAGTTTAGTTGGGGAACGGAAGTGTCTTAAAGGGAATGGAGTGTATTAACACTAGGTTCCTAGACTCCTTCCGCCTCCCTTGCTATGAACGAAATACAGCGTGAAGTTAAATAAATAATAATGTACACTTATAATAAAATCGTAACGGATTGGTGTCTGTACATGGAAAATATATAAGAAAAAAAAATACTGGGAGCTTTCATTAGTATAACAGAACTTTTTTATTTGTTTGTCTGTGCGTTTGTTCATGCTAATTAGATGCAGATTTCACTATTAGATTCTGGCAAACTTCGCATAACATTTAGTGTCTGTTTTATTTCAATCGGCTTACAAATAAAAAAAGTAATATCAATATAAAAAGTTGCATGTGAAAATATTGCTATAAAATAAATGTTTTGCTGAAGTGGCTAAAACTTTAGCTATCAATGTATGGATAGTGTCTTTAAAATGATAATGTTATTAGATCATGAAAGAAATTGAGGCGAGAAAGAAGCCACTTGGAGGCCACTAGTAATAACATTACACAAAAATTCTTATAATATGCTGCACAAGTTAGTTTAATAATTTATTTACAATTTTTTTAACGTTATTCTTCTTAATGACTCAAAAATTTTATTAGATGTTATGTTTGCCAATTATGTTTTTTTTTTCGAGAAAGCAACCTTATTGTAACCGCCAGAAAGCAACCCAATAAAATAAAAACATGAATAAACAAAGTACAATCGATATAGCTGTAACACGTTTCAAAACTGTAATGTAACAGCTGGAACATTTATCATTTTTGTCAAAACGTAACATCACTCCTTGTTACCATTGGCTAGGAAATGAAAATTATTCATTCCCCCGAGTGGGAATTGAACCCGCAACCGTTGAACAGTCAGACACTATGACGCTGTAGTACGACGGCCTCAGACAAGATCAAAAATCAAAAACAAAATTTTATAAAAAAAAACACTGTATTTTTACAAATTAATTACTTTAGATATCAATATTATAATATGATACAAAGGAGTTACTTTAAGATTTATTGCTTAATTTACTAGCGTTAAGCATCTACATAATTTACTATTTAAATTAAATTATACAACGATTATATAAAAATTCACTTTTTGTCCACGTTTTCATTTAGTTAGTAGCGACCCGCGACTTCCTCTGCTTGAAATAGTAATATAACGTTTTTATTTATGAACTCATTCAAATAAAACAAACACTATATTATGTTAAGGGAAGTTCACCAAAACACAATAGTGAAAACTGTATTTAAATTGGGTTGATAATTTCTGAGATTATCGTGCACAGACAAACAGACAAAAATCATAAAAATCATTGGGTTCTGTTCCGTTGCTAAATGCCTCTAATAATCATTTTTCTCATATATCCTCTATATACAGGTAACAATCAGTTACATTTTTATTATATGTATAGAATATTTATTACAAGGTCAAAATTGATGTAATTCAATTACTTATATCATTAAAAACTGTTAAATCCTTAAGAAATACGGTTTTGTAATGTAATTTAATTATAGATAGAGTTTTTATATTTAATATCTGTACATTAATAATCTCATTTATATCGTATATTGAGGCCGTCGTGGCGCATCATTGGACGGCGTCTGACTGTAAGCCCAATGTTGTGGGTTCGATTCCTACTCAGGTGAATCATTTATTTTCATATGCCCTCTGTGGTAGACAATGCCCGGTGCTAAATTCCGCCACTTGAAAAGGGCAATGTCTTAAAAATGGGGAAATTGGGGAACAAAGTGTCTAAATCCGTGAGGCCGTTTTTTTGTTAATATTTCACATACTCTCCTATAACAAATTGCAGGTATATAATCGGTTCACAGTAAATTAACTAACCTATCACTTATTTTTAACATTTTTAAAGTGTTATTCCACACTTAGGAAAGAAAAATATTTATTTAGAAAACGTATAAAAAATTTAACGTAGAGTTAGGGTATACCGACCAGGACCTGGTCGGTTTCCAGGAGGCGCGGGTTTGAGTCCCGCTACGTTAAAAATTTTATTCGTGTTCTAAATAAGTATTAATGTATCACTCCTAAAAAAGTTAATAAATATATATTATATAAAAAACCATACCTGATTGGGTCCCAGAGCTTCAAAAGTATTAATATCAGCTATCTTTACTTCCCCTCCACCAAAGACATGGCCGACTGATGAATGATTGGCATCATCGTTATTGCCAACGGAAATACCACCGTTGGTCTCTGTGAGACCGTAGCCTTGACGGAATATTATGTTTTTCTGAAATTAATAATCAAAAATATATATGTAGTATATATATAGGTAGGCAGAGGGATCCTAGTGTTAAGACACTGCGTTCACCATTTTTCACCATTTTTTTGAGAAATTGATCATTACGTGTTCAACCGACCAGGTCGGTTTCCAGGAGGCGCGGGTTCAAGTCCCGCTACGTTCAAATTTTTATACGTTTTCTAAATAAGTATTTTTCTTTCCTAAGTGTGGAATAACACTTTAAAAATGTTTAAAAACATTACATGTTTAGTTTCGAAATTCAATGCTACACTGTCTTTTTACCAGAGAGAGAAAATAGGAAATAATTAATTTCCCCAATTAGGAATCGAATCCACAGCCGTCGCGTTTACAATCACGCTATGCCACTAGACGGCCTCGAATTTTTTTTTAACTTTACGCTGTATCCCGCACATAGCAGGGTAAGAAGAGGTAGAGAGATATGGGAACATAATGTTAAGACACTCCCTTCCCATTAAGACACTTTCGTTCCCTACTTCCCACCGAATCCTGGAGGCATTGCATACTACGTGGCGGAACTCATCGCCGCGCTTCACTTTGTTGCTAGTGCGAGGAAATTAAAATATTAAATATTTCATTGCCCCGAATGGGAATCAAACCCACAAGCATCGCATTTACAGTTGCACCCTGCGCTATACGACAAACTTTTTATATTTTTTTTAAAAATACTATAATTATTATTTCTTATATAATTTAACAAATTTTATTGGACTTTGTTATAGTCAACACGTACAGGTCAATAACATATATAATCGTTTTATCTTATCACACATCGTTTTAGGTAATAATAACGTTGATAAGAAGACCTCTGGTACACTTCATATCAAAATAAGTTTTTTATCATTTATTTATTGATAATGGTATAGATACCATCTAGATATCTATAATTGGTAAATTAGTTTGATGTTATTTTATTATACATCTACTTACTTAGCTTTAATTTTTTTTATAAAAATAAATCAACTTCACGTTGTATCCCGCATACAGCGGGGTAAGCAGAGAGAAGAAATGAAAATATACATTTAAAGAAATATTTCATTTGCTCGAGTGGGGATCGAACCCACAACCACTAGCATTTACAGTCACACTTTGTGCTCCTGCGCCACGAATCGTCGAAGGCGTCAATTTTTGAAAACATGGCATTTCGAAAACTCTAATAGTCCATTCGAAACGTTAAGTTTAGCATAGTTTAAACATAGTGAATTTTTGTTTTCTTTATCTTGTCAAAGTAAAGAAATGAAGTTACTAAGAAATAACATTAATATTATTCTTTTTTTTGTATGCATGCGACGTCGTCCAGTTTTAAATGTTTAATCCTCCTCTGGGGAAATTTAAGTACTTAAGAGTATTTTTAAATTGACTACAATTAAAAAACTCAAAAAGTTTATAATACTCAAAAGTAAATTTCCTCTTTATGATTTTGTTAGACAAAAAGTGGCGTTTAATTCCGTTACAAAAAGAGGTAATTAAAAAACCCATTATTTCCAAAAATAATCGTATATACCCCTTCACATGTGCATCAGTAATCATATTACATTTTAAAAAAGGGCTATCGTGGCGCAGTAGTTCAGTGTCTATCTGTAAAGGCGATGGTTGCGGGTTTCGCTATTCAACCAGCAATATTTCGAATTTAGGAGAAAACGGAACGGAAAAACTTCATACTAGATTTCTTCTGTCTATCCTGTTATATGAAGGTGTAGTGAATATTAACTTTTAATAAAATTAATTAATAATAATATATACAAATACTACACTATATTCTATTTTCAAATTTACTTAAAACTAAAGTTAATATTTATATTTATTATAATTCATCCGCACGCAGCGCATTCGCAAGATAAACTTGTTTCGAGTTTTTTTGCTGTGCGTGACGTAGCCTGCTTGCTAGCTACGAGTAAAGAGTCGGCTACTATCGCTTGCGACGTTCACTTGTTTTAATATTGTACTCATTGCTTGTTTTCAATTTTAAGCCTTATCTTCTTGCTAATACGTATCTGTTTCGCTTATCTGTTTCTTTTACTATTTCTTTAAATTTCTTTATTTCCTTCTGTGAGTGTGTAAAATTATTCTCTTGTGTATCTTCTTAAAGTGTAAATAAATTTGGACAATTATTCCACAAAATTTTGGAAATTTAATTTCACTCCATAATTGAAAATATAGAATATTATTAAATAGCGTAGTTCACAAAA
>JAAIXJ010001772.1:0-108684 GCA_013403705.1 Heliconius hermathena | reverse complement strand
TTTTATTTTTTTATTGGATTTGGATTGATGAAGACTTGGATGTGGCCCCATTATAATAATTACAATTCAGTACTTTATTTAATTTTTAAATTTGTTTATTCATAACTTAATTTTGCATGTTGCTTAATCTAACACACTAATTATTATAATATTACTAGATAAATATGCTTTACTGCGCCATATTGTATATATGACGCTATCATATGATAATATATTCATATTTCATAGTAATGAACTGACAGCGTTGCGCTCGACTGTACCGTAATGGTGTGACCGCCCGCTCACACGCCGCACCGATTCCCCGCGAACCCTCGCGGGGAATCGGTGTGGCATGAGAGAGCGTCTATGTGCAGATATCAAAATACGCGTTCTGCGCAATTCTACCGCGCGTGCTTCCCATATGCAATAACGGTTATGTGGGACTATATTGTGTCATAATTTTAAATAAATTTATTCTAAAGAGTTCTAAAAAAATATAAAGAAAAAAGAATTTTTAAGTTGAAACTTAAAATTGACTATCAAGTAGATATTATATATTAGAAAAAAAATTCGTATATATTAGAAAAAAAAATTACAAATATATATTAGAAAGAAAAATTATAAATATGAAAACGTTAATTTCCCAATTAGATAAATTATATTTATAATTTATATTAATTTTAATAATATTATTATTAACCTTTCTTACCCTCCTTTTTTCTTTATTTAAAATACTTAATAAATATTAAATATATATAATATTTATAAAAGGTTTTTTTTAATGGAAAAAAACCGTAATCTCTATATACTTATTTTTATTGTTTAAACACAATACAAAGACGCTGTCGTGGCGCGGGTGCACAATCATGCGACTCTAAACGCAGCGGATGTGGGTTTGAATTCCACTCGGAAGAATGACATATTTAGTATTTTCATTTCTTCGCTCTGATAACGAAGTTAAGCGCGATGTCGGGATCAACCACTCAACACCCAATGCCTAGTGAATTCGGTAGGTAAATAGTGGGGAACGGAGTGCCTTAACACTAGATTCCTCTGCCTACCCAGGTATATGCGGGATACGGCATAAAGCTAAAGATGCAGAAAAAAAACTATACAAAAAAAATACTTACCCATAGGTGGAACAACATACAAATGGTTAGCTTTGAAACGTATCAACGATTCCAAATAAAGTTCAGGCTTGAACGAGGGCATTGTCACCAGTTTGCTACCTCTCGACATGAGGTTCATGAGCACAGCGTTGAAACCGAATATATGGAAAAACGGCAATACTGCTGGTAGCACTGATTGGTAAGACGCTGGAAAAACATTTTATATATATTTTAAAATTATTTATTTGAAGCCGCCGTGGCCCGGGGGCACAAGGGTGTGATTGAAACGCGACGGTTGTGGAATCGATCCCCATACGAGGGAAGGAATTATTATTTCTTAAAATTTTCACATAAGAAGATAACACATACAAGACACAAGCAGAGGTAATCCGAGGAAAATGTTCCGGAGATTTTCCACTTATCCAGATCCCACTTCCATTTCATCCTCATCATATACCTATGGAAGTAATATATGGTCTCTACGTGACAAAACATATTTTTATTTTTAGTACTACCAATAATATATGATACTGATAAGGCGTGTTGAATGACCGCGCTTGATATTTACAGTCCGTGACAAAGTAACTGTAAAATGCGTACAATATTTAATTGCAGTTTTGTTACAAACGAGGACTTAAGGATAAGAAAAAATAGATTTAGTTAAAAGTGTTAAAGGTTGGTTGGGCTGCTTTAGATACTTTGCCGACATTTACTAGAGAAGACAGATTAAATCCAGTATTAACATACTCTGTCCTCCATTTCCGATAAATGGCGGAACTTAACACCGCGCTTTATTCTAAGTAATAAAAATAATAATCCAAAAAACTTACCAGACGCCTCTCGAACACCAACAACTTCAGGCACAAGTATCATTTCGTTCAGCGTAACAATACTTTCGTGGGTCAAAACCACCGCTTTAGGGAACCCGGTGGTTCCACTTGAAAACGGCAAAATGGCGACATCTTTGCCCGTTCTATTGACACTCTTTAAACAATCTGTATTAACACTTAAATCTTCAGCGAACTCTGCAAATCTAATTGTACCTTCTGGTATGTCATCATTATCTATTAGAATAACTGGTATGTTACTTTGCAGTTCTTTTAGAGCTAGTGCTATATTTGGATATGATAATTTGGACGATACTATCGCTTTACAATTCACTAATTCTATTTGACGTTTTAGTTCATCTGAAACAAAATTGTACAGAAATAAATATTTGACTTTTTTTTAAAGACTTTAATGTTATTGATTGTTTTGTACACTATGATAACATGAAACAGAAATATGGTACTACAATACAATCATTTAGGATAAATATGTATGCAATAATACAGGGTCACAAGCTTGCGACTATATACGCGATAGCTGTGACTTCGATTCCCATTTGGGGGAATGTAAATAATATTTTAATTTCTGTGCTTTACCTACCCTGCTATGTGTAGAATTCAGAGAGAAGCTAAAAAAATATTAGTACTATAAAGTAAATTGAACTAAATCCTGACACATCTACTGCATACTGCAGAGTAGACAGAGACCATCTAGTCATAAGTCGCTCCATTTTTTATTTTTAATCATTGGCGGCGAGATGGCGAACTATAAACCGCGAACACCGCGTTTTGTTTTAAGACATCGGAGAAATGTAAATAATTTAAATTTTGCGATTGCTTGATAGCCACAGAGGCCAGACGTGACGCAGGGGCACAAAATGTGACTGTCAAACCGACTGGTTACGGATTCAATGCCCACTCGAGGAAATGAAATATTTATTTAAATTTATATTTCTGTTTCTTCGCTCTGGTGTCAAGGCAAAGCGTTGAGTTTCGCCACTCAACAGGCAATGCCTCCAGAATTCGGCGGAAAGTATGGAATGGAGTGTCTTAACATTAGGTTCCCTCTGCCTATCCTGCTGTGTGCGGGATACACCGTGACGCTGATTTATATTTATTAATAGCCATAGCCTGTATAGTCCCTAGAATTATTTACTACATACTATAACTGTTTTTAAAAGATAAGAAACACAAAATCAAGTATAAAAAGCTACTCATCAACACTCACGAGCAGTATACACAGGATTCATCATACTAGCCACACAACCAGCTTCCATCACACCTAAAATGACGCAAGGATACTCCGGCACGTTTGGTAAGATGATACCCACTACGTCATCATTTTGCAATTTTAGTTTATTACGTAGTGACGCGGCAAACGAGACCGACATTCTGTAGGTTTGAGCGTATGTGTAGCCATGGCCAGTTACCGCACAAACCTGGGAAAAGAGAGAAATAGATGTGAAAAATATAAACATAAAAGTAACTAAAACTATAAATATTCCGTATATGTAGCTAAAACTACCACTACAAATATTCCATATAAGTAATTAAAACTACTACTACAAACTATAAAGGTTGTTATGGCAATTAATCAGCGTTGTCAGACGTCCTGATTTTTAGTCCAAATTAAATGCCCCTTCGGGCAAGTTCCGCCTTTCACGAATTATTCCAAAATAAAAATTCAATTTCACGCCGTATCCTGCACACTGAAGGGAAATTATAGAGGCATTGCGTATTGAGTGGCGGAACTCACCGCCCCGCTTTGCCTCGACACAAGAGCGAAGAAATGGAAATATAAAATAAATATAATATTTAATTTAACGAGTGGGAATCGAACCCACCACCAGTCGACAGTCGTACAGTCCACACTTTGTGCCCCTGCGCCACGACGGGCCTAATGACTGACTCCACTTATTGTGAGAAATCTTTTTTTATTACTTTAAGTTTATAATTAGTTAGTAACAATTTTATAAAAATATAAATAAGTACAAAAAATATAAATAAGTATAATATAAATATAAATAAGTATAAATAATTACAAGCAAATGGCTACTCTGAAGAGTTAACTAATTACCTCACATGGTAAACAAAAAATAGTATAGAAAAAAGTGACGTTTTTTCTCAAAATACATTTTATATTGATATCTATCGCTATTGGAAGCTTAATTTAAAATTCAAATAAATGGACAAATAATAGATTATGAAAAAATTATAATGAATTTCAAAAAATATATATATTATAAATAGTTAGTTAGATAAAAGTCTTTATTGCATACATAAAAGAAATAAACATTTTAAAAGAAAAATAAAAATAACAATGTAAAATCAGAAAAAAATAAATAAAAAGATTTTGCGAGGTTGTATGCAAAGGCGACCTTAGACTTATCTAAGTAAACTTTAACATAAACATTCAATAGTACAGGACATCTTGGTAGTGCATAAAATAATAAACGAGTTAAATGAATAATAAAATAAAATAATAAGAATTATTTTGATATATTATACATAGACGGTATGCATATAACGTATACAAATTTAATAAAAAAAGGAACATATGAAAATAATAAATAGTAAAATAAATAAATAATAAAATAAATAAACAGTAAAATTTCATATACAAGATATATAGATAATAAATACGTATACACTATATAGTTTTTGTTGTGCCAAATAATGACGTTTAAGGGTTTTTTTTAAGAATAGTAATTGATTTTGAATGTCGAATATACGGCGGCAAGTTATTCCAGAAGAGGACGCTTTTAACAGTAATAATAATATAATAATAATAATTTATTCATATCAAAATTACAAACAAAATAATAATTTATAACGATAATAACCGCATTAGTTATAAACTGTGTGGCAGTTATTAACGCCTGCCTCACAAGCGTCGTTTCATAAAGTAGTATGAGTAAACTGAATACATTACAAAGATTATTTAAAGTAGAACAAATTAATAAATAATAATAATAATAATAAAAACATGCATGCATACGTGTGCGTGTGTGTGTGTGTGATTTAAGGTTAGCCTGTGACAAGACAACCAGTTCATTACGATGGCTAAAGCTTTCTCACTATGCTCGCGTGTCTCGGCCCGAGTAAAACATTCCTTATAACAGTAAAAGATTCCTTATAACCTATCGTGTTGTAAATGGGTATCTTTAATATGTTGTCGCTTTTGGAGCGAAGGTGGACCTGAAGCGGAGAACGGTGCCAAAGAAAGCGAAACTAACGCGGAGAGTTGAGGTGGAGACGAATGGAATAGAGTGTGCATGGACACAGCGACGACGCCGGACTGTTAGTCATTGAAACATCACGAAAAGCAGATACATAATCGAAATATTTTGTCCCGCTTTTGGGCTAAAAAAATACCGCTTTTTACTTAAAATATTTAAAAATCCCGCTTTTAACCGAGATAAAATCTGGCATCGTTGCAATTAACGCACCTAAGAATATATTTCAAGGCACTGAGATAGTAAATTATATTAAAATGGGACAAAATCAGTTCAAACATATTATGTATAAGGATAAACACATCGATACACAAAATGATGCTCGTGAATGCGATTCTAAAAGATAGAGATAAGATGTATAACTAATTCATGCTCATCATACTAATAATTAAAGTGGACTTTTAAATCCCTAATCTACGTATAACATTCTATATGATATGTACAAGAGGTACTTAAAATCTCTATCTATTTAAGGAGGAGAAATAATCAAACCTACGACCTAAAAATTAAAAGTCAAAACTACTAACAAAAAAATAATTATATTTTGATTGTGCACCTTCCTTATTTGTTAACCTTGCAAAAATTACAGCATGACCAACAATTATTAAATAACAATTTTTTAAGGAAATATTTATAAAAACAAGACAATAACGTGAAGTAGACCATAGAAAAATACAATATATGAATTTACAATAGGAGAAAACATTGTATATTTTTCTTTTGCAATGGTTTTAATCAACACGATCGACGGATCAACAGTTGTCTATGGGTAGAGAACCTCAGTACCTATCCATTTCACCCCCATGTATGTTAGCCGATTTTCGGCAGATATTTGAGAATTTATGATATTTTAGAAAAAGTCTTCAAGAAAGTTTGATAATACAGCCTCAATGTAGGGTCTGCCTCGTCGTCTCGTGATTTTTCGCCTCAATATAGCTCAATAGTAGTCCATTTGAATCACACAGCAGTCATAAATCATAGCTTTATAAAACATAAAAAAAAAACATTAAAACAAAAAAATCTGAAAGTAAAATTTTAACAATAACTTTAAGTGGCTGTGGTGAAAAAAATACTTGTTTTTTTCTATAACTAATTTCAATTTTCGTCCGAGTATTTCTATGCGCTATGTATATTTACAATTGTATTATCTAATATGATTTAATTTCCTAAGTAATAAAAACACTTAAGTTTATTTAAAAATTATATTTTTTATCATAAATTTTATACAGTATAAATTACTTTAATATTAACACAACAATTAAAGTGATAAATGAGTACAATTTAATTACACACAACAAAAAACTACTTTTGATAGGGGAGCCGAAGCGGGGACTTCGGGATTTACTAAAGCGCGGCAGATTAATATACTGGGGATTGCCTTGTACTCCGTTAAGTTCCAAAGTTACTTCAACCAAATATAAGTCCCATATATGAATATGGTGTCCCGGGACAGGGGGGTAAAAAAAGGTTGTAAAAAAAACGCTATCTCGACATTTTCGAGCGTAGCTATTTTGTATTTTTTTACTTTCAAGGATTACGAAAAATATATCTGATAAATGCCAGAAGCTGAAGTTATAAAGTTTAATGCAGCTACGGGTTGCCTATATTCCTTTCTCCGTGTTTCTATTCCTCTCCTACTCTTTCTCCATCTATCAATCTCTCACTTATTGATAAAGACGATAATTTTTAAAAATACTTAAAACTATATATTTTTTATAATTATTTTCTTATATATATAATTTCTCATATTAGGCAAGTGCCTTCAGATAATAGTCAAATTATGAGATAGCACGTCTAGGGCATGAAGATGAACCTTAATCTGACGCGCTTGAGTATTTCAAAGTAATGAAATAGTTTTTACACATTCTACCAATGGCTACTAGTTTGCGTCACATTCAAATCGTCAGAATATTATATAAGAGCCTTTTTTTTTCAGGTTTACTTAACATAAAAAATTGATCGAGCGTGTCAGTTTTTTTAACCTCTTAAAAAAACTGACACGCTCGATCAATTTTTTTTAATTTTTCACTCTTACGTACGACCACCTCCATCGTGGAAACAATCAGATTAACATACTTTTACTCGAATATGCCCATGCAACAGTTTTTTTACATTTTTGAAAAAGTGTAGCCGCTCATTGCACCGATCAAAAGATATGTAGTATATGACATTTTTATATTGTTATCATCTAAGCTCTACGACGCTCGAGTAAATCCCGATTTAGCATCGTTGGCTCTCGTACTATAGAATAATATGCAAATAATATAAGTTAATAGAGGCCGGTCGTGGCGCAGCGGCACGAGGTGTGACTGCAAAACTGTGGGTTCGATCCCCACTCGAGGAGATGAAATATTTACTTAAATTTATATTTCCATTTCTTCGCTCTGGTGTCGAGGTAAAACGCGGCATTGAGTTCTGCCACTCAACACGCAATGCCTCCAGAATTGCAGAAAGTGGGGAACGGAGTGTCTTAACACTAGGTTCCCTCTGCCTACCCTGCTGTGTGCGGGATACAGCGTGAAGCTAATTATTAATTATAAGTTAATAGAATCCGAGATTTTTATTACTTTACTGTAATTAATAATAATTATATTGATAATTACAGTAAAATAATAAAATTTATTATTAAACAATAAAAATAAGACCTTCAGATTATAAGAATTGGTTTTTATGTATTTTAACTGATAATAAACTGGTGGTTGAATTAAATTTTAACCGAAATATAAAATATTAAAGAAAATACACAACTACAATACTGTTGACCAGTCATGGCCACCCTAAAGTTAGATGGCTATACATACACAATTTAATGATAGGATTTTTCTTAATGTTAATTATTTTCTCCCCATATGAGCAACGGGGGCAAAGTTCAGAAAGCCTAACTGCTGCTGCTGTACTATTAAGTCAAGTGAGTGTTACTGAAGCAGCTACAAAAATTGACAATTTTTTATGTTCACAAGAAAAATAAAATGATAAATGTTTCAGCTAAAGTATGTATGGTATAAAATGATAAAAATAGATTACCAAATAATTGTAACAAAGTGCCAAAAACAAATACTGCAATGAAATAATACATAGTATCAAATTGTCTACTTAATTATATTGCTATAATAACTTTCCCTTTGAACTTACATTTATTTTCCCATGCCATAGTATGTTTCAAATACAAGAAAAAATATGTTACTATAAAAATTGTTAATGAGATTCAGAGGAAAGAGTTGTGAGTTAATCTGTAATATTAGCAAAAAAATTGTTAGAAAATTATTAGATTTTTTTAATAATTTTAACTTTAATCATATCTCATATATAATTACTACATAAATATATTCTTATAAATTTTTAGTAGATAGTAATATTTCAAAAGACAACAAACAAGGAATTTAGATAGTAAAATAATATATAAATTATAGAGCAAAGTTTTTTTTTTGAGGCAAGGTTGAGACAAGTTGTGGCAAAGGCGTACAACTGTATTCATAACAGGTTATGAGTTTAATTCCCACTTGAGGTAAATATTAAATATTTTCATTTCCTCACTCTGGTTATTTCTTTTATGGTTAAGGCAAAACATGGTGTTGAGTTCCTCCACTCAACATGCAATACCTCCAGCATTCAGCAGAAAGTGGGGAAAGGAAGTGTCTTAATGAGATTGGAGTGTCTTACCACTAGATTTCCAGGTTTCCCTGTTATGTGCTAGCTGTGTGAAGTTATTAAAAAAATGCTCTATAATATTATGTATTTATGTTTCTAAATATTTTACAAAAAAATATATAAAATAGCAGGTCAAACCTCTTAAATACTGTCCAAAAACTCAGTTAGCCACTAAGTCATACATTCTTGGCATTATATTGTCTTGATGTTATGTTGAAATTCTTATACATTAGTACAAACAAATTTTTGTTATCAAGAAACATAATCTGGCCCTACTATATTAAAATGTTTTTTGGTTTTATTTTAAATGTTTTTTTTTTTTAAGTTTGGTGTGACAATATAAAAGATGTCAAAAATCATTACTTACAGTAAATGTTTTATCTGGCCACCGATCCAGGTTCTGCCAAGCAAAATCCCATACAGTTTGATTGGTTACCTTGACATCTTTATGAATAGATTTAAGTATATTAGCTTCAGTACTTTTTAATCTACATGAAGGTAGTGCTGCATTTCTTTTGTTTAGCACTTGGCACACTGTTCGACGGACTACACTAGCCATTGCTGGGAAATAAGAGGCAATTATGTCAGCTACTGAAGTAGTTGTTTTAAATAGCACAAAAATATTAGCACAAAGATAAGATAAAGTAATGAATACATTGTAACAAAAAAACAAATGCTATGGCAAAAAAATTGTGTTTTAAACAATAAGAATTTAAGCAATTTAAATTATAATAATTACTATAAGAATCTAAAATTCATTTAATATTAAAGATAGTTACATGAAAATATTTTGCTTTGTTTACAATAAACAATATTTTTAAATTAAAACGTACCTTATATTAAATTTACTTTAAATAAGGAATCAAAACCAGTTCAAATCCTTAAAAACTATTATCTCAAGGTTATATCAACGCAACAAATAACACAGTAGACTTTGCACTGTTGAATAAATTATGAACAACAAGGAAATATAAACACTATAATTAAGTATTTGGATACAATCACTTTTTAATACAGCATAGCTTTAACTGGATTTGGTGATTAATTAAAAATGAAAGTAATTAACTTCCATAATTCAATAACGTTTCCTTACGAAAGATAAACAACGACTAATAAAATAATAAATACCTATTAAAATATTAACAAGCAAAACAAGTTTAAATTTTGACAATGACAACTGTGAACTGTCAAGAATGGTCATATTCACAGATTTGTACTGAACCAATAAGATTTGCTCGTTCCATTCTAAGTAAAATAAACTATATTCAATTGACACGCCTAACGCCGTAAATCCATACTTATATGAGCTTTCTTATTTTTTTGCCAGTTTAAAAAAAATCGTCCAAACGTAGTATAAATTTTTGGAATTTCGTCGAGAGTCATAGTATAAATTTTTGGAATTTCTTACAATGAATTCCTCTAAAAGTCGGATTTATCTGCAAAATGTGTAAAAATCTAAATGAAGGTGAAAAACGTTCCTTTTTAAAGTCTTAACTTCTTATTAAAGTTTGGCGCTCCGTTCTCTCTGACTACCCCGCTAAAGATAAAACGTGAAGCTAAGTTACTTAGTTGAAATAAAAGTATACATCCAAATTTTTTATCTAATAATTTGCTCATATTTTTTTATTAAATAATTGTTTTAATATGTACTATATGACGAATAATTACATAATATAATTCATAATTATTTCATATATTCAAGACATACAAAAGTTGAAAATAAATGTAATTTTTCATCAATTTTAAGCAGTATATCTATAAAAAATTAAATAAAAGTATAGGTATTAAATAAAAGTAATCAAAATTTCAAGTACTTTATAAATGAATTAGCAAACAAAATTAACTTTGACAATCAGCAGGTCATACCATACAGTATAATGGCATAAACGCATCATAACAATGCATAGTCATACTTGAATATAATATCAAAACAGCAAAAATTAAAAATAAAGACTTCTCAAAGATAATAAAAACATATAATACTTTAACATATATTGTTTGTTTTAACCAAAAAGTACTATAAAAGTTATTATAATAGGGAGAATATGAATTTGCTTTGCAAATTATTAATGTTTTGTTTTTTCAATAAATTACGCAGAGAGGGCCTAGTGTTAAGGCACTCCATTTTCCACTTTGTTTGCATTACGGTTAACAAGCCCTAGCCGTCCTGAAGTTAGCTGTAGAAAGTTGCACAAATTAGATTATACGATTTTTATTAATTGTTTTTTATTAATTTTCCTCCCAAGTGAACAATGCGCAAAAGTTCAGAAACCTAACTTCGGGGCGGCCCCGACTCGTTCAACCGTATTGCATTTATGAAAAAATTAAGAATTCTTAGACTAAACATGTAGTTTTAACAAATAATGATAAAACTGACTAGGAAATGGCATATTTGGCACAAAATAAGTAAACACGAAACCTAATAGTAGAAAAAAGACTAAAATAAAAAAAATATACATTTGAGAAACAAAGTTGTACATACTTTGTTCTTTTGATAAAAAAACAAATGGTTAGACGCGTTACATATGACATTTTTAATGGATTTATATGGATAAATAGAAGTGTCATTGTAAAGAATAATATTGAAGTAAATGTACATGTATATTTTTTTGTAATTTTTATGTGTTATTCACATACTTAGGATATTGGAAAATATCAAAATATTATTTGCGGCATCGAGTTTCTAAATGGGAACGACGAGTGACTTAAAACTAGGCTTCCAGGTCATTTCTGCCTAACCTTCTATGTGCGAGATACAGCGTGAAACTTAAAAAAAAACAAATTATTTGAGAACAAAAATGAAACAATCCGCCACTCAACACGCAATGCCTCCAGAATTCGGCGAGAAGTAGGGAATTGAGTGTCTTAACAAAAGATTTCCCTCTGCCTACCCGCCTGTGTGCGGGATACATCGTGAAGCTCCTGAATATAGACCATATGAATTAATTTATAAGAAATGTTCAAAATTTTTTTTTATATTCTCGAGACCAATCCACACGGTGATAGTGAAAAAAATACAATATTTAATTACTAATATTCTCATCTAAATTAAATTTATATAGTAACACAAGATTCAATATCTAAAACGCCTATATTAATAAAATACGTACATATTATATTAATAGTTAATTTAAATAACAACAATTCCAACAACTTACCAGTCTCACAAGTCTCTTTTTCACAAAATTGACTACCCATCTTTGACAAATCTCTAGGTTTATTATATGTACTATACAAATTCATTTTTTTGCCATTTTAATTAACTTTTTTTCTGTTTTTTTTTTTTTATAAATAAATGTGAAGTTAATTGAATTTGATGCATACATGAGTGAATTCGAAGCACAAACCTTATATAAATAATTAATAATTTCAGTTTTAATATATAAACATAATGCAGCTGTAGACAGTACAGTACAGTACAGTAGTAAAATTAAGTAAGTCAGAGAAAATCTATAGTTAGTCCAATGCCTTCATTTTAGGGCGATTTCGTGACAACATTTCTTTAACTAACCAAGCAAGCAATAATTACATATAATAAAGCGAAACTTAGCTCCTTTTTAAAGGTTAACATTATAATAAAATTGTACAAATTGAATATGGCCGTTAAATGAAATAGTAAAATGTGACAATAACATTAAATTTTCATTATCTCTATAATCTTATTTATTTAACATATTAAATGTTATGCAAAAAAAAAATTATGTTGCTTAGGGTAACATTCTCAATTAAAAATGGTGTCTCTTACATGATCAAATATATAAATATCTTCGTGATTCTGTATTTTGCAAAATATTAAAATTATTAAACTGTAATATTTATACAAAACTAATATTGCATGGAAAATCAAAATTATATTAGTTTTATATATTATAAGTAAATGCACTCACAGTATAATGATAATCAACTTATAACAAAATTTTATAAGATCTTAATAATATAACAATTAAATACAAATATTAAAATTAGCTACAGAAAAAAATGCACCTAAAATATTCTGTTATATTTTTAACATTATTTTTTTATTCGCGATGTGAAATCTGAGCTGAGAAGATGTTTTTATATTATAATTTATGAATGTTTTTTACATTATTTTATTATCTTTCGTACATTTTTTCATGTACTATTTTATCCTCAATATCAAGCAGCATCGAAGCAAAGTAAATAAACTATATAGTAATATTTGTACTTATTTGTATGTATATATAAATCCAAGTCATTCGAGATTTCTCTGTTTGAGGCATCTTGTTATCTCATTGATAAGATTTATTGTTTGATGAAATGTCTCTGAAAGAATTTGAAAATTCTGTATCAAATGTCATTGTTCTAAGTCAAGGTTATGGTAGACTACGGATTGCTTGACAGGTTAAAATTTGCATGAAATTTTTTTATCTTCCCGTATATAGCAGGGTAGGCATATTGACATTGTGTGAAGCGTAGCGGAATTTAACACCGCGCTTGGTCTACTTAACAGAGCTAGGAGTTGAAAATAATGTAATTTCCTTAGTTAGACCCTCAAATTTACAGTCACCCGGTTATGCCTCTGCGCCACGACGGCCTGATTTACTTTTTTATCAGCTTCACGCTGTATCCCGCACGCAGTAGGGTAGGCAGAGGGAACCTGGTGTTAAGACACTCCGTTCCACACTTTCCGTCGAATCTTTCCTGGAGGCATTGGGTACTGAATGGCGGAACTCAACGCCGCGTTTTGCCGTTAAACCAGAGCGAAGAAACGGAAATATAAATATAAATTTAAATAAATATTTTATTTCCTCGAGTGGGGATCGAACCCACAACCTGTTGCTTTTACAGTCACATTTTGTGCCCAGGCGCCACGACTGGCCTTTGATTTACTTTTAAACACCTACAATTAACTTTTAAAAAACAAAATTACCTTTAAAACTTCAGAGATTCCCAATTTGCTCTTCAAACATTCTCTTACCGCCTTCCAACCTTTTATTTGAATCCTGTCCATACTTGGCCATATATTCCTCCAGTCTAATCAACCACTGGGCCCAATGTTCCCTTAGTTTATCAGTCGATAGATGAAACACATCGGCTTTCGAGCCATCAGTATAGGCTATTACTAATAATGCATCTCGTACATTAAAATGTTTGTAGTTCAAATCATTGCAAACTGCTCCGAAATAAGCAGCCAATTGAACTGGATTGTCGTATGTCATTGATATGGATTTACGTGGTTTGTCCGATTTCTTCCATTCTATTAAAGTTGGTTTATCTCTGAAATTGTGTTTTTTGGTATAAAATTTGGTATAGTAAAAAAAACGTTGTTACGATTAAAGTAAATGTTTATTAACTTAGTTTATAGTATCACTAAAAAGTGTGTAATGAACATAATACTATATTATAACTATACTGTACTATAAATCAAAATATATTTTACTTTAACAAAATTTATAATACTATTCTGATAGAATATTTCTATTTCCTAATAATAGCAAGACGTTCTTCTGGAGTATACTTAATATATTTCGTTATATATAATAAAAGTTTCCATATTTTATTGATTATGAAAAATGACAAGGGTAACGAGCGCCCACGACCCCGTGTAACACCAGAGGAGTTATAGGTGTGTTGCCTTCTCTTGAGGGAAAGGGAGGCCAACTTTTTGAGGGTACCAATGTCAAATCGACCTGAAAAACCCTGGTGTGCCACTCCACAATTGTGTGGCGCAAGGAATGAAGTTCCTACATTTACTATTATTTTCAGCATTCATTTACGCATCTTACGTATGATGGCAGAGAGTAGGCAGAGAGAATCTATTCTAACTCTACTTCTTTCTTTCTTCTTTTCACACATATTTTAAACATGAGATGAGTGGCTAAGCTCAACAGTAAGGGTTACCAGAGCAGAAAAACAAAAGTAGTTTAAATCAATCCATAGAGGCGCAATCCAACATACAAACATTACGTCTACATTAATACACCTCAGGCCTACTCCGTTGTAAATAAATTGAAAAGAAAAGAGTTAATTTACACTTCATCCAAGTAAGCGAATAACAATTGGTGAAAGAAAGTGACAATTCTGATCTACGAATTTTTTTGATAAAAATAAAATATTTATAGTAATTTATTTTTTATTATTGATAATGAAAGTATAAGCAATGTTAAGTATAACTATTGGGTAATAGATGATAATCAGGGATTTGTAAAACTATGTGCTTATGACGTAAAAATTGCATTTTATGAAAATTTTAAATCTACTGGCCCCAGCCAGTCGTGGCGCAGCGGCACTAAGTGTGACTGTAAAACCGACTGGTTGTGGGTTCGATCCCCACTCGAGGAGATGAAATATGTACTTAAATTTATATTTCCATTTCTTCGCTCTGGTGTCGAGGCAAAGCGCGGCATTGAGTTCCGCCACTCAACACGCAATGCCTCCAGAACTCGGCTGAAAGTGGGGAACAGAGTGTCTTAACACTAGGTTCCATCTGCCTATCCCGCTGTGTACGGGATAGAGTGTGAAGCTGATTTAATTAAATTTTTACAAATAACAACTCACTCGTAATCGGCTAAAGCATCAAATATTCCTCTATATTTCAAAAGTGGGTGTATCACATTTGATTCAATAGCTTTGGGGGTGGAAATATTCTTCAATACATCAGCTACGGACACCCAGACGCCTTCAACATCCTTCTCTATACGTAACTGTGTTTGAGGTTGAGTGAAATATGTTTTGAGGGTATTGTGGAACTTTGTACCAACTGCTAATTGTGCTGTGAAATAGAGAAATAGGGTTTATTTGTCTTTATTATAAGACCAAGTTATTGATAACAACATATGGGAGTATATAGAGTAGGCCTGAGGTGCCCAACCAAAATTATATAATACATCCAAATGGGTATTAAGCCCATAACCATCAGCCACTGCGCTACAACGGCTTCATGACAAATGACATGCTTTAAACATGTTTTGAAACAGCTACAATAAAAAAAAGTAAAAACACACATCTTAGAACTAAGAATTTATAATTAATTTTGTTTCATATAACTTAATAAATTATTTGTAACATGTGTCATTTTATTAAAAATATAATTAAGAAATTTTAATTGCATCTTTTTAGTATTATATTCTAAGTAATATATCACATTCTAAGGAAGTTAAGAATCTTAACTTAAGAGAGCAATAAGTTATGTAACTTATAGCAATCTTCGATTTCTCGTCAATAGAAATTATGAGCTAAATTGACTCCTGCTAAACAAATATGTCAGTCCTAAAAATTATTCAATTGTAAGTGAAAAATTAATTAAAAATCAATAAAGGAAAACCACAAAATTTATATGATGCATAGAAGAATATAATTTTATAAGATTTTTTTTATATATAATATAATATATAATACTGTGTTTTAACATTAAATTTTTTATGCAGATTTTATACCAAAAAGAAGTGTTTTTTGTGCTAAAATAATTGTTTATTTAATTTTGAAAGAATATAAAATGAAAATGATGTTTTTTATTTTTTTATTTTGAGTGTTTTCATGTAGATAATTTATATGTTGCATATATCCTTCCAATAATAATGCAAAAGACAAAAAAAAAATTTAAAAGTTCCAATTATTTTTTATTATTAATTATTTTTATAATTTTTATTAATTATTTATATAAAAAAATATTATTCCTGTGTGTAGAAAAAAAGAAGAAAAGATTGAAAGATTCTTGACATACAATCATTGCCAAGTAATTATGAGTACAATGTCCTATGGTATTTATAGTAAAGAAAATTACTATCAATAACCTACTGATCTATAAACTATTTAAAAATATTAAAATTAGTAAAGTTTTTGTCTATCTGTCTATCTCAGGAATGCTTGGAGATATCGAGTTGAAATTCAAATCATATACTCAGATCTATGTTCCCTCGATTTTCTGAAAAAATCTATTTCTACATTTAAATGAAAATAAGATATGGCCGTTTATAACGTAAAAGCGCATATTTCGGCAGTATAAAGGGAATCAAAATTAATCGAGTACTTCCAGTTGACCTAGAATTATGAAATTTGCATTTGTGGTTAAATCTTAAAAAAATATAGCCTTAAAAGGGGGTAAAATTTGGTATGAAAGCTGGTAATTCAAGTGAGGTATTAAATGAAAAGGCTCTGGTTCAGCTAAGGTTGAATTTCAGAAAAAGCTCGAGATCATCAATTTTTATACAAAACCCTTGGTCTGGGTGAGGCTGATTTATGCTTGTTTTAAAACTTGAACTAAAATTAGTAAGACTTTATTTACAATATAAGATCGCTTTTGATACACTGTCAGTCAGCATCCTCAGCGAGAGGTGTAACAGCAAAATTTCTCTTTACCTCACTAAAAAGATCTGAGCCAATCTATAACAATCATTTACTCATTACTAGAATGTAACTTGATTTTTGCATTAGCAGAATTACCGATATTTGTTGTCAATAGAGGCTCAGACAGTGAAGATGACTGTTAATGCACATTTCAAAGGGGCACCTTAAATTTACATTTAGGCTGCAAGTGTAAATTTAAAGTACCTCTTTGAAACGCAATGCATCCAAGCACACAAAGCATGCACTAGAAGTGAATTGTTGATTGTGCTAGAGTCTAGAATAATTCTAACTCTTCTTCTTCTAAGCCATCCAACGGATTTTGATGTGGTTTTCACCATAGGTAGAGTATTTCTCAGGGAAGGTTTATATATAGTTTATTATATGTATATATAATTGTAACATTGAGACACTTTCAATGCATCCATCCGCAAGCACACAAAGTATGCACTAAATGTGAATTGATGATTGTTCTAGTCTAGAATAATAATTAATTCACTTATAGTACTCTAGCTAATATATACTGGTTTGTCTAGAATCTAGGCAAACCAATATATATTAGCTAACTATGGAGATTTTTCTGTTTTACTATACCTCCATCCTACTATGTACAAATGTACTTATACCTCCATCCTACTATGTACAAATTAACTTTAAAGTACTCATCTATAATATTTTAAGAAACCAGGATGCTATTAAGATTGATGTGACACATCACATCACTATAGTGAGAAGCAAATACAGCTTGTAAGACCAATGTAGACATACTGATAGAATGTTAAATATTATTTTGTAGTATTTAAAATATGTAGATAATATAAAATTTTATATACATATATAATATTATTGATTTGATAAATTTTGTGAAGTTTATAAAAAGAATAAAATGTGAGGCATACCTTGATGAAATCTATTAAATTCTTCCAAACCCATTTCTGCAATTCGTTCCTGCTTCCATTTTTCTAATGTCTTCCTAGATTCTTCTGTCATGGTTTTGTTTAAAATTAATGTGACAGAAGGAAATTGTTGCGTGAAATCATTTTGATGTTGTCTTATTTGAAGGATTTTATCTTCGCTGGCATACCCTGGCTGGGCGGGGGAGCTCTGGGCTGTGTTACTCACAGAAGCTGTAGTCAAACATCTGACTTGAGATCCATTTAACAGAACTCTCACAAAATTATAACAAGTCCTTGTATTACTCCACATATTGCAATTCATTGTTTTAACACTTTTTAAAACTCTGTCAAAGCTAGCTCTTGGATTTGGGACTACAACATGTTGTCTTAAATCAATAAAGTTTTGCGTACTTTTGTTCGACGTAGTCGTCTTGTTGTTTTGATTTGATCTATTTTTAGCTGAAACAGATAATTTTATATATGCAAAAATGTCAGTGAACACAACACACGGCGCCAAGTGTCATATGATCGAAAACTATAGGAGAGCGTACGCATTTACTGCGTATTTATAAACTCTATTTACGTTGTCCAACATATAACATAGAAGAACGCAATAAGTTTAAATTGTCCAAGTGTTGGCTCCGTAATAAGAATGCGATACGATTATTTTATTTTAGGCGAAACAATGAAATCCATGAGATACTAGAGGCCTAGTTAGTAGAAAGTTGAAATATTACTACAAGGTAACTTAAGATAGTATTATTATTATCAAGGTTTTAAACTAACCTTCTTTTCGTAATTTCGCTTTTCGTTGCTTATTTGTCTCCAATAAGGGACCGAAAAGCTCCTTGTTTTCTTTATTGTGAAGTTTAATCTTTTCAGCGGGTTTCAAGATAGAAGAGGGTTGAATGACTTTACTCCTAACGATATGTTTTTCGACATATATTTTTCGACGTATAAGGCAAAGAGGTCGGAGCATTATCGAAGTTAATTAAAATGGATGAAATTTATAATGACGTTCTAAAATACTGATGTGAAGTAAAAGTCGACAATATGTAAATCTACGTAAAGCGCCTTACGTTAATTTTAGTTTTAAAATTTTATTATTAAATTGACACTTCAAAATTAAATTGTTTATATAACGTTCCGTTATCCAAAATTTTCCTTGATCATCATGCAAATTTTTATTCATATTTTATTTCAAGTGTACTACGTTCCGTTCACACATAGACTTACCATAAATAACAATTTGTTGCTAATAATTTGAATTTGTAGTTATAAAAATATTATTTAACATAGAACTCAGAAGCAAAAACTATAATATAGTCCTAGTTTATATCGAACATCGAATTAAATTAAAAGTAGAAATATTGAATAAATATTAGTTGAAAGATACCAAAATATATTTAAGATACAAAATATATTTTTGCTTACATTTAGCAACTATATATATTTTGTCATTTATAAAATATTAATTTCTTCTACTGATTCGCTTCTCTTCAGTGGCCATTTATAAGATTTTTATAAAAAAAAACTATTGAAATTTGAGATTTGAAATATTGTAATGCCTATGTCGTATTGAAGATGGCGCTATCCTACAAACTAAATACATATTTATATAACGTATGAAGTGAGTATATCTGTATAGTTCATTAACTTTATACTTATTGAAAAACATATTATTTAATTATATTTTTATAAAAATAGAATATAATGAATTGTCGAAACAATGTTTTTTATAATCTGTGCAAATGTGGCGGGAAATATAGATAAAATAGCTCCCAATAGAGACGCAGGCGCGAAGCCGGCATTTGAAAAAGCCGGCTGTCAGCTGGTGTGTGGTGGTCTCTTATGTATGCTAAAGTTTAATCACTGCACGAACGTCCGAAACTACTGTGAAACGATAAACTTTTCGTGAAACAACTTGATATTTTCTTAGAGGCATTGGCCTTTTCTTAATACTGTAATTAAATAAATAACATGGACTGAAAAGGATAAAGTGAATGTGTTAAATTTCACCGAATCTCAATAATAATTTTTATTGGTAAGTATTTTTTTGAAATATATTATTTTTACTTACAAAGAAAGTTATTAAATAATGTGCGAACAGTATAATTTATTTTAATCCACAATTTAAATAATTCTACAATACTTCTTTAAATCTTTTGTGTTGTTTTTTATTGTTACAATTTAATTTAATTTCAAGAAATAAAAAATCATTTTAACCTGAACAGTGCTTAGTTAATCAGTATCCATAAAAAAAACTGGACTTCATAAAATAACTTAAACAATTTTCAATAAAAATAAAAAAAAAATGTTTAAAAGAAGCCAAAATTTGTACAAATTGGAAACACATGAATTAACTTTACATACAATCAATATCCACAATAAAAAAATATATGTACATTTATATACATATAATATTTTTTAAACCTAAATAAATAAAGAAAACAAAACACTAACAATTAATAATTAATTTTGGCACTTACGAATCTGTTTACTTAATTGTGATGATTATTTTCATATATTAAATATTATTTAATTCAGTAATTATCTAATAAAATCCGTTTGTTTGTTTTTTTTTCTAAAAAATACATTTTCGCTTTTCGCGTTTTTTTCCTATATTTGTATTATAAATTTTTACTTTATGCGGCGAATTCGAGATAAATGATCTTGACAGATGGACAACAAAGTGATCGTATAACGGTTCTGTTTTTACCTTTTGGTGTACAGAACTCTAAAAAAAGCCTCATAACCATCGTTACCTATACAAAAACAGATATAACATATAATACTAGAATTTAATTTATGACATTGATATGAAAAGCTCGTTTACATTTCAAATGTTACATCATTTTTATTCAGCAGTTTAAGTTGATTTCATGTTTCGTATCTTCGTTATTCATAGCTGGCTTTTCGCACCGCCATCCTAATATATTCCATGCAAATATGCTGGCAGTTGAAATTGAATTTAAAATGTTACAACGTGAGAGTCAATTTGGTAAAAGCGGTCGTCGAGATTAGCTCGGTTCGTCCACGAGTGTGTTTTAGTAGTCACTTCTCAACTTAAACACAGTAGGGTAGGACAGTTTACTCAGAAGTTAAGTTATCCATACAATATCGTGTATGACTTGACTAATCTCGTGCATAAGGCAAACTTAAATATGCAATCTTGCCGAACAGTTTTAGTTGGTTGAAACTCAGAAAGCTAAATATATTTATCTATATAAAGGAGGGATTGTAATTGTAAACGTTGCTCCATTTGGGACATTAATCCAGAATCATCGCGTGGACTATAATACACTTTCCAACTCTCGATTGGGAAGGTATAAGATTAGAACACAAAATACATTTTTTCATACTAGTGTGTAATCTATATATAGTAATATTATAAAGCTGAAGAATTTGCTTGGTTTAACTCGCTAATCTCAAGAACTACTGGTTTACAAACTTTTAATGTAACATTTTATCTTTAACCTTTACTTACGGCTTTAGGATGTGTCATGTGTTATACATGAAACTAGCTTTTCATAAAATTTACAAATCCTACGTAACTAAATCAACGAACTTTATGTTTATTTATATATTTTTATAAAATCTGTCAATAAATATTGGCAACTTGTTTTGTTTATCTTTTCGATGCTAAAAGATCCCTTCGTCAAATTTTAAGCTTTGACACCCTTTTATCATTACATTTCAGTTCGGTGCTGTATTTGAAACATATCTATAAAATGTAACATTTATAACTAGCGACCCGCTCACGGCTTCGCCTGCTTGTACCACAACATTATTTATTTTCTAATCAGAATTCCTTTCGTGATTATCATTTTAAACATAATATCCATATATTGAAAACTAAAGTTTCAGTCAATTCAATAAAACACTTATTTTATAGCAATATTGTCGTATATAATACTTTATATTCACATAACTTTTTTAGTTAGGACCGATTAAAATGAAACTAGCACTAAATATTAAGAATAGTCGAATGTTTTGAGGCATTGCGTGTTTAGTGACGGAACTCAACGCAGGGCTTTTGCCTTGGTGCCAAATGAAAATAATAAATAATAATTTATTGCCTCGAACGGGGATCGAACCCACAACTGTGCCATTGCGCCACTATGAGCTGTACTTATATTGTAACTACTCATAAAAGAAATATCTAATTACTCTTAATTACGTTAAATGTAAATACAGTTTAAGTCCAACTTGCCCTCCAAACCCGACAAACTATTCGTCACATTATGTAGGCGCGATAACATAATGAAAGTTCAACCGTCAAGTTAGAGAGGGCAAACAAACAACGATGTTAGCTACTTAAACATTTGCTTGTTTAACCTGATTAAAAACTTGTTTGAACACCCTATATAGTGATGGTAATTGTTATTTAAGACAAATTAGCACCTCTCGTTTGTTTTATGCATTGATTGAAATAGGAAGATGAGGAATGCAGACTTGCTTATATATGTAGGTAGTTAAAAAATGAAATTAGCTTCACGCTGTATCCCGCTCACAGCAGGGTAAGCAGAGGGAACCTAGTGTTGAGACACCGCGTTTCCCACTTTCCGCCAAATTCTGAAGACAATGCGTGTTGAGTGGCGGAACTTAACGCCGGGCTTTGCCTCTACAGGTAGGACATGCAGGTAGTTAACTATTTATATACCTATTTTCTTCATTTTTTGATTTTTCTTGCGGTGTACGCAGAAGTCTATTTTTTTACTAATATGTAAGAGATATCGTGTAAACAGAACTTAATGTCTTCTTTGGGCGGAGGAATAAAAATATATTCTTTAACATACAGAAATGGAAATCGAACTTACACTCAGCGCGTGTACGTTCATTGTACAAGCAAGCACTTACTTAAATCGTTAATAAACATATGTATCTCTTGTACATAGACAAAATAGATGAAAAATCCTCATTTAACATACTAATCAGCTTCACGCTGTATCCCGCACACAGCAGGGTAGGCAGAGGGAATTTAGTGTTAAGACACTCCGTTTCCCACTTTCTGCCGAATTCTGGAGACATTGCGTGTTGAGTGGCAGAGCCGCGCTTTGCCTCGACATCAGAGCGAAGAAATGGAAATATACATTTAAGTAAATATTTAATTTCCTCGAGTGGGGATCGAACCCACAACCAGTCGATTTACAGTCACACTTTGTGCCCCTGCTTCACGACCGGCCTCTTCTGTATCTTTTATACATACACAAAATAGATTAAAAATCCTTATTTGACATAATAATGTTGACGTATTTGTCTGTAATCATTAACTAATAAAATAGGTCACATCAATAGATACTTGTTTTGCCTCCAGTACCTACATATATAAATTTTTTTATTGTTTCAACATGGAGTACTATCAGTTATTTGTTATTATCTAGAGTTTTCGTAATTCCAAAGTTCATAGCTAGTTGTGATGTACTTTGCAATAATGATGATTGCATTGTTGGTTAGTTACCTTTTGTTTTCATTTATTAGAATTGGTGGTTCGAGCAGAGTTTTCAATAGTGTTGATTTTGGATACATATTATTTCAGATATTTAATTGTTATATGTATACTATTTCAAATATTTAATTAGTAAAATGTCTTTGTTTGACTTTGATATAAATTTCAGCTTGATTCCTTCACGTATTCTATCTTATTGAGAAAAAGGGTCTTGACAGACGGACGGACGGAAAACGAAGTGATCCTATAAGAATTCCGTTTCTTCCTTTCGAAGTACAGAATTCTAAAAATTACCTAGATCATATAATTTAAATATTCATCAGAGAAAAAAATTAAATCCGTCTTCTTATTATTTTTTTTCGAAACGACTTTTATACAAAATGAAACATATTGTAAAGAAATATCTAAACACGATACGTACATTTTCCCTTGTGTACAAACTCTACAAGAACAATATAGAAACATTAACTATATTTTTTTAAAATCATGAGTAGATAGACATACTTAACTAAAGCTAACTTAAAACGCTTCATAATTAAAAAAAAAACATGAACATTTAAGGTTAAATGTCGTTGAATTTTTTTATAAAATTGTTACGATAGTGCAAAACTTTGCTCGCAAATAACGCGTCTGAAACTGAAACTTTGGTTAGTAAATGAAAATGTTGAGAACCACTGCGGCATGTTTAAAATCAACTTTTACTGCACAGCAGTAGGGCTGTCGACAGTTGCGACTTGTATTAAATATGAACTTTCTGATATAATCTGTTCTAATAGGTATATAAAATCGGAAATCTGTCTTTTAAATAATTGTAGTATATCGAATTAGTTATATTGTCGAACGGGACAGGTGTTTTAAACTAGGGCTCACTCGCAGCTTCGCCCGCTTGAACCATATATGTAGTTGTTAATTTACTAATCTGGATTACTTTCGTTTTCTAATAATAATATCAATTTAAAAACAATATCTATACCTATATTGAAAAGTAATGTTTCAGCCTATTGCAAAAAATAGTTATAGAAATTATGTCGAACAACATTTATTTAAATGGTATAACTTTTTTATTTATAAATCGATAGAAACAAAACAAATACTACATGTTAAGGCAAGCTTGCTTAAATTTTTCGTTTGTCACACAAGCGTGAACAAACTGACAGACAAACAGACAGAAATTAAAAAAAAAGTTTGTAATTCGTTTACTACGTTATTACATGCGACCAATAATATTTTTTCTTACATATCTTCCATACACCGATTCTTTACGATTTTATTATAAGTATAGATATACTGTGCCAGTAATATAAATCTTTGCAATGTAACTTTACAACAATGTGCTTTTAATAAATCAGCTTACGCTGTATCCCGCACACAACAGGATAGGCAGAGGGAACCTAGTGTTAATACACTCCGTTCCCCACTTTCCGCCGAGTTCTGGAGGCATTGGGTGTCGAGTGGCGGAACTCAACGCCGTGCTTTTTGCCTCTGCACCAGGGCTAAGAAATGTAAATATAAATGTAAATATATATTTTATCTCCTTGAGTGGGGATCGAACCCACAACCAGTCGGTTTTACAGTCATACTTTATGCCCCTGCGCCACGACTTGCCTCACACATCATACTTTATACTACAGTTATATTATACTAAATTTATAATTGTTAAACTATGTCCAATTTTTTATATTTCTATAACAAAAATATTTTTTTATTTATATTAAGTTATAGGTATAATATTACTTAATATAAACCAAAATTTTTTTTTTGGTCTTCAATTCGTGATTAACATTTTAAAAACCTAAACATTTTTAAACTTAAGTCTGTTTTTTATAAAGATTAAAGTCGACTAGCTTAAGCTTAAGCTTTCCGTTCCGATTTTTTATAATTAGCGAATGTCTTTTTGTTTTTTTTTATATCACGCTGATGTTGGTGTTAAGACACTCCTTTCTCCACTCTCCGCGAATGGGAATCGAATCCACAAACGTCGCGCTTAAGCACGCTGTGCCACTACGTGACTACGGCATAATCTTTATAACAACCAATATTGTCTTATAGCTAATAAAATAATAGACATTTTGCGGACTAATGCTTTCTTCGTGACAACATATTTTCGTAATAGATATAGATTCCGCGATTTATATAGTGATATGAAAATAATATAGCTAGTAGCATTATTGTTTCTTTTATCTTCACGTATAATCTATATTGCACTGGAAGTGCAAAACTGGAACTGCAAAACTTAATAAAGAGATAAATTACTCTGTTCTATATATTTCGCACAAGATTTTTTTTTGTTTCATAGAAATTTCTTTTTGTTGGTTGTACCGTATAAACGGAACCTAGTACTAAAAAAAGTTGGTGTTTTAATAATATAGTTAAAAAATTAAATCAGCTTCACGCTGTTTCCCGCACACAGCGGGATAGGCAGAGGCAACCTAGTGTTAAGACCCGACTCCGTTACCTACTTTCTGCCGAATTCTGGAGGCATTGCGCGTTGAGTGCCAGAATTCAACTCCGCGCTTAACCTCGACACCAGAGCGAAGAAAAAGAAATATAAATACAAGTAAATATTTCATCTCCTCGAGTGGGGATCGAACCCACAACCAGTCGGTTTTACAGTTACATTTTGTGCCAATAATATAGTTATATTAATATAATCGTCGAATTTGATCTGGCTAGTTCTCTATGATGTTTCAGTTCCCTTTGTGTCTCTCCAACTTAAAGTAAACCAATCACGAATATGCTAAATAAGTAGATATCCTTCAAGGTAAAGTGTAGGCTGACGATGAGGTCGACATGACCGTCAAAGGATATTTTACATCATAACTCGTTTAAGCTAATATTGTAATTTATTGTAAATGTAAGATTTCCTGCCTTAATGTGTTAATAATTGTTCTTCATTTCCGTCTCGATAATTTTTGAATAGACTGTGTGTTGTCTATTTTGTATCTATACTAGAACTAGAAGAAATCATTTTGTATCTATAAGTACCTACTTTTTACAGCTTCACGCTGTATCCCGCACATAACAGGGTAGGCAGAGTTAGTGTTAAGACACTCTGTTCCCATTAAGACACTTCGAGTCTTTACTTTCCATCGAATGCTTTCATGAGACATTTGGCGCGTTGAGTGGCGGAAGTGAACACAAAATGAAATATTTAATTTCCTCGAGTGGGAATTGAACCCGCAACCTGTCGCGTTTACATTCGGACAATAGTTATTATAGTTTTTGATAATAATAAAAAAAATAGTAAATGAAATTGTTTTTACGAAATGTGTAGTATTTAATTTGTAATAATTTTGAACTTATTGAATAAGTACTTCATGATCATGAGATCATGTGCAATTTGGAATTTTGTAATCGTATGTGATAAAAATGAAAATTATTCTATAATTTTTTTAACAGCTTTACGCTGTATCCCGTACATAGCAGAGTAGGCAGTGTTAAGACACTCTAGTCCCCACTTTCCGCCGAATTCTGAAGGCTTTAGGGTGTTGAGTGGCGGAACTCAACGCCGCGCTTTGCCTCAACACCAGAGCGAAGAAATGTAAATATAAATTTAAATAAATATTTCATTTCCTCAAGTGGGGATCGAACTCACACACCACATAGTCACACTTTGTGCCCTTGCACCTTGACTCGCATCAAATAATTTTTGATAATAAACATACAATTAGCGAAAACAAATAAACAATTAAAAACTCATACTTGGTGCCAATGACCGCGTGCAACGAAAATCTAGGTAGGTAACAGGTTAAAATCGTTGACATAAATTACATTATAGTACCAACCTTCGCGCCAGTTGAAATGCAACTAACTAAATAAATAAATTTAAAAAAGAACCAAAGAGCGAAAGAGTGTGCCACCGCGATAAGAATTAAAAAGAATTATGCAATTAAATACATACATAGCGGCGTGGCGGAGAATTTTAATTAAAAGTGTCAGTTATAAAACATGTTGAATTTTATCATGCGTTTACTTCGTTCTCATGAATTAGGCTTCGTGACTTCTGTGGCGATAAACGAATTGGGTCATAAGGGTCTACTAGCGCCAGTATTATCTTGGCTTTACTAGTATATGTTATTAATGCTGGAATAAATATAATTAACTAGGTTTTCTTGAGTCCTGTGGCTGTAAACGCGATAGGTTGTGGGTTCGATTTCCACTAGAAGCAAATGAAATTAATTCGCTCTGGTGTGGAGGTAAAGCGCAGCGTTGAGTTCAGCTACTTCGCAATGCCTCCAGGATTGAGCAGAAAGTGAGGAGCGGCTTGTCTTAACATTAGGCTTCCTCTGCCTGCCCTAGTAAAAAAACACGACGAAAGAAAAGAGCTAAAAAACACGATGTTTTCTAAATGAAATTAATGTAATAATAATGTATTTGTGCTGAAACTAGTGCAAAGAATTTAACATATTATAAAATTACCAATGATCATTGGATCGTTTTAACCACTAAATCATGATAGGTCACGCATAACGTAAAATTTTAATTTTAATGTCTAATAATTTTATTTTATTTATACTATAATACATATTTAAAAGTGTTCTTCGTTAATCTTTTGTACTTTCAAACAAATGAAAAATGTCTTTTCGCCCCATTAAAAATACAAAAAGTCTTAGGTAGTCTAGAACTTTGTCGAGTCGTCGAGGATAGTTGGTAATTACTTGGGTTTGAAGTTTCAGCGGCGATACTTGGTAATTATGACGGACTTAATATCCTCTCAGGAGCTCTCTCTAAGCTCTGCTTCATTATACGAGAAATCTAAGGCAGAGCTTTCGGACAGATATTGCTATTACAAAATCGTTCACGCAATTTCAGTCAAATTTTCAAGTAGCTAAAGGTGTGAATCCTCTACGAGGTTGAGGAGACCGTTTTATTCCACTTTCCTGAATTTACATGATTATTATCTCAGGATCAAGGGTGGAATTTATGTGTTTTATAGAACACTTGTGCATAGTTCACATCCCTTCATCCTTTCACTCGAGGACTTCAAGTAGTCCGATTTTCGAGATCTCATTTGTTCAAGTCACGTTTCCCACGGACTAAACTGATGCGACGTCGCTTGGTTAGCTGCAATAAAATGAAATTGAAATTTGGAAATCGACACCGTGATACATTACTGAAAATGGGTCCGGAAATTACAAGAATGCTCTTGCTTGTGAATAATGGAGATGTATGATGTCAATTTTAATTTGTTAGTGTTTACGGAACGAGAGCCAGTTTATTTGATATTTCGATATTATTTGTTTTTACAATGTCAGATAATTTCATACTTTGACATATATATATACTTTCAATATTTAATTTGTAAATGTAAATACGTATTTATTTATTTATTTGATTTAGTTTGCTAGTGACTATTACAATTTTAATTGAGTAATTTTAAAAGCACAATATAATATCAATAATGTATAGCCGTTTGAAAGCAAACACTGCATGCCTGTATTGCGTCCGGCTTTACAACTATTTGAACTTATACCAAAATGGTAGCAGATATAGGTATATCTTCTACCAGTTTTTTTTATTTTTCTTCTATCGATTAGATTTTTACAGCACAGACTAATCTTACTAGAAACTGGAAACAGTATTGTCAATTTTGACTGATTCCCCAATCGAGTTTCGAATTTACCACCAACGCGTACCATAGGCATGAGACACTTCCGCCTCAGTGTCAATCTTAATAACAACTTCTCTGAATAAACTGGGACAGCTTGAGCGTAACATTTTGTAATCATGAAATTGTTTGCAGCAAAATTGTTGGTTTCAGATATGATTTCAGCATTATCTCTATCTTTTTCTTATCAGTCTAATCTACCCTTTTCTCATTTGCATCAATCTTGTAAATTTAACAGATGAAAGCTTTCAAATCAGTCTCTGTCCGAATTCTTTCTGTATGTATTACAGAGGACGATGAATATTATAATGACTTTTGTCTGGTGAGTTATTTATTATAATTTTCAACATTTTTGAATAAGATTCAAATGAAGTAAGTAATAATAAGCCGACAAAGTTTCTTGTATTAGCATTTCTTTATGGGAATTAAACATTTGTAATAATTTAAGTTTTTTTTATTAGATATTTTATTTTTATACTATTTAAGGAAAATATTTTGGATTTAAGCAAAATATTATAGATTTTAGTTATAGATTTTTGGTTTCGTAAGACATGATAGTCAATTTTTTAAATTTTTGTGACTTTATATAATAAGATAAAAATACGCGTGACGGGTAATTTTTAAATATTAGTAAAATTAAATATCTTACTGCTATCTAAAAGCTAACCTGTAATAATTTTTAATTTCATTGTGATAAAAAAAATTAAAATAATATGTACGTTTACATATTTTGTATAGATACATCTTTTTTTACTAATATTTAGAAGTTAACCCGTACTTCCCTAAACATGAACGTTAACCAAATAAAACAACGTTCATTCCATTAAAACAGAACAAAGCGATGTAACATAGTTCCAGTAGAGGCTTACAGTGTGGTGAAACAGTCCACAGAACACGTTTTCTCGTTAGGTAAACGATTTTCAGCCGAGTTCTATTTCATCTGAATTATTTAGTGTCTGAATAAAATCAACATGGTTGTGACTAGTAAATTGGTGTATATATTTAGAGTTTTTATATTTTTCACAATTGTTATACATCCATGAGGCCGTCGTGGCGCATTTGGGTGACGGTTTTGGGTTCGATTCTCACTTTGGAAGAATTAAAAAAAATCTTCACTCTGTCAATGAGAATCTCTATTAATAAGAATAGTGTCTTAACACTAGGTTTCCAGGTTCCCTTTCCCTACCCTGTTACGTGTGTGAATAGCATGAAGCTTAAAAAATTATGTTAGAATAATATATTTGTTGTAACCTGGGCAGAGTTGTGGACGAACTAAGAACATATTATTATGTATGTATATTTTGACAAGATATATTTGGATAATGCGGCACAAAGATCCGCCTTTGTTGTATATGTACCATCATAACAAAGAGAATCCGCTTAGTGACGACAATTCATAGAAATTCTTACTGGTGTGCGTATTGTAGAGAATTACTATAGATTATAAATTTTACGTATATTTACTTTTTTACCCCACGAAAGTGGGGAATGGAGTGTCTTAACACTAGGTTTGCTCTACCCACCCTTCTGTGTGCGGGATTCAGCGTGAAGCTGATTTGTATGAAAATTTGAGCGTGGCGGGATATTTTATGTATAAAATATGTATTTTTAAAAGGATTTTTCTTTTCTAAGTGCTAATATCACTTTAAAAATATATATAAAAATCTTTTTTTTTTAGCTTCACGATGTATTTCGCAAATAGTAGATGGAGGTAATGAAATGTTATGACATTCTGTTTTCCTTAAGACTCTTCCCTTCTCCACTTTCCGCTGACTGGTACTGGCAGGCATTGCGTGTTGAGTGGCGGAACTCAACACAGTGCTATGCCTCGTTACCCGAGCGAGGAAATGAAAATATAAAATTCCTCATTCCTCGATTGGGAATCGAACCAAAAACCATCGAGATTAGAGTAGATTAACGATCTTAAAGCGGCAGTCTTGTTAGTTAGAGATAGCAACTAAAACTTTCCCCGTAAATTACATTAATAAGCAATTACTGCTTCTGCCTCAACTATGCATCCAACTACTTAACACAACTCTTCATTTCACGTGCTAAAACGGAATGCTTTCCGTTTTGTTGTAATACGTAAACAATTGTCTCTATGTCATTCAAATTTTTAACACTGTGAAATAAATATTTAACAGTCTGTTTTTTTTTTCGATTCACGCTGTATCCCGCATATAGCGGGATAGGCAATGGGAGCCTAGAGTTAAGACGCTGCTCCCAATTTTCCGCCGAATTTTCAAGGCATTGCGTGTCTGGTGGCGGAACTAAACGCTGTGTTTTGCCTTGTTATCACAACGAAGAAATAATAATAAATGGTCATTAATTACCCACGTCCGTTGCGTTCAAAGTCACACGTTTGTGTCACTGCGCCATGACTGCCTTAATGCTCTGATCTTTCTCTATAATCTTAAAAACATGAGACTGCGTTCGTCACTGTCAGTTATTTTAGCGACGCTCTGTGTAGAATGGCGCAACTAAACACCGTTTTTCATTTCTTTCTTCTTTTCGTTCATATTAAACCAAGAAATGAAATGATTTAAATTAAAATTTACAATTAAAGAATATTCAGCTGTAAAAAGATGGTGTCTTTAACAAATTGCGCTTATAGTAGATCATTGTATAAAACAACGTTATTAATACATTGCTTCCACAAAATTTATAGACAGGTCAAAGCAAACTCAAATATATAGATCACATCAGCTTCACGGTGTTCCTGCACATAGCAGGGTATCTAGTGTTAAGACACTTCGTTCCCCACTTTTCTTTACGTTCCGGAGGCATTGCATGTTGAGTGTCGGAATTTAGCGCCGCTCCTTGCCTCCACTCCAGAGCCAAGAAATGAAAATATAAATGTAAATAAATATTTTATTTCCTCGAGTGGGGATCGAACCCACAACTAGTCGATTTACAGTCACACTTCGTGCCTCTGCGTCACGACTGGCCTCTACTCAAATATATAATACAATATATATTGTAATAGGTGCACATTTGACCTACATGCATTGCCCTACTTTATCGACCCTTCCGTCTGTTTGTATATTTTTACTAACTACTAATATTACGAAAATTAAGACAAGAATTTCGGCACAGGAAATTGGATCGATATCTTCCGTATGTTCAATTCTGTTGCATTAGTTCTTGTGTAGGTGTTAGATTATGTTATATCATTTTAAATTAAAGTCTGTATCGTTATGCTGAAAATAAATTGAATGTTGAAAACATTAAGCTAAAACGTCGTAGTTTTTATTTTTTCTATTTTTTAAGCTTCACGCTGTATCCCCCACGTATTAGAATAATCAGAGAGAATCTGGGAACCCAGTTTTAACGCTCTCTGTTCCCATTAAGTCACTTCCGTTCCCCACATTCCGACGAATTCGAAACTCTCCACATTGGGTGTTGAGCGAAAAAACTCGATGCCGCGCTTTTCCATCGTTACCAGAGCGAGGGAATGAAAATATTAAATATTCAATTTCCTCGAGTGGGAATCAAACCCATAACTTGTAACGTTTACCAGTCGCTTGCGCCACGACTGGCCTTAAACTTCAAACTTAGTTTAGTTAACGATTTATATTACGAAAAATTTTAACAATTTATATGTTTTACTGTAATTTTTAATATTATCCTCTTCGAAAGCTCATCATTTTTGAACGACAGGCTTAAGCGTGAAGTTTTTATTTCTGAATCGCATCAAGAGTCTGTCTGTAGGATTTGTTTTCTAGACTTCTGGGTCAACTGCTTTTGTTACAATTTCAGTTAACGAGATACTTCGCGATATCATATCTGGATGCAATTTAATGTATCTCAACATTCTAGCTCCAATATAACTATAATTGCTTATTTAGAAAACGTATAAAAATATATGTTTTTGTGACAAATTCTTTTGTATTTTTTTTAATGAGTACATTAAGGAATTAAATAAATTTTCTATAAAAAGAGATCTAAATATCATGGTCAAAACTACTTTATCATTAGCCATACCAAAGGTATACTTGAGAATTACGTAAACTACCCATATAATACCTAACAGCGAATTTCCTGTGTAATTCTAAGAAAATAGATCATCTTCAATGTTACGTACACGGTGCAGTTGATAGTTAACCTAGTTTGAGTCAGTTGCACTTTGCAAGACAAGACCGAATAATGATATTATTGCACCTCGATTAATGTTTAATTTTGAGGGTATTTAGGAAATTATCTTTGTAAATTATAACATTTTACCTTCAATTTCAACGTATTTATCTAAATTCTAAATGATCGTATTTATTTCACGCTATATATCACATGTAGCGGGGTGGGCAGAGGGAATCTAGTGTTAGTACACCACGCTCCCAACTCTCCGCCGAATTCTTGAAGCATAGACACGACAGCGGAGAAATTAAAATATTAAATGTTTTATTTTCTCGAGTGGGAATAAAATCCACAACTTGTCCAGTTAACAGTCATTTGTGTTCTTGCGCCATGACTGACTTCGATTCCGACCGATGTCATTGGTATTCTCCCAATTACACCAATACTAAAATAAAAATAAATTAATGGTCTAAGCCTCAATGTAAATAAGACAAAGGTTCTGATTTTTGAAAGAGATGAAGAAAGGACGGAATGCAAGATCAGTGTAAATGGTAAGATATTAGAACAAGTGAATGAAGTGGTATACTTGGGAAGTATGTTCAGTAGAGATGGAAGATACGAGATGGATGTGGAAAGGCGTATTGCTGCCGGTAACAAGGTTAACGGAGCCTTAGCTGCATTGATGAGACGGCGAAACGTCAGCACAGCTGCGCGTTTGGCCGTACACAATGCAGTTTTGGTACCGACTCTGTTATACGGCAGCGAAACGTGGGTATTACAGAAGAAGAATGAAAGAAAGATGAATGCTGTGGAGATGCGATCTCTTCGTAGGATATGCGGAGTCAGCTTAGCTGATCGAATCCGCAATGAAGAGGTACACAGAATGGCAGGTACTAGCGAGGATGTCACAGTGAGAATGAAGAAGAACGTGCTCAGCTGGTTTGGGCACGTCGAACGAATGAGTGATGAAAGAATGGCAAAAAAGATTTATGATGGAAAAGTGAGCGGTAAGAGAGGTAGGGGGAGACCTCGGTTGACCTTCGAAAACACAGTATCAAAGATACTGGAGGAAGGTCACGTAAAAAGCATGAGGACCCCCCGAAGGGCATGTATGAAGAGGTTGATGACAGTGGACGAGGCGAAAGAGGTATGTAGAGACCGTAGCGTTTGGCGCTCCGTTCTCTCTGACTACCCCGCAAGGGATAAAGCGTGAAGCTAAGTTAAGTTAGTTTAAATAAATAAATCAGCTTCACGCTATATCCCGCATACGGCAGGCAACCTAGTGTTAAGACACTCCGTTCCCCACTTTCTGCCAAATTCTGGAGGCATTGCGTGTTGAGTGGCGGGCCTCAACGCCGCGCTTTGCCTTGACACCAGAGCGAAGAAATGGAAATATAAATTTAAGTAAATATTTCATCTCCCTGCGCCACGACTGGCCTCACCAATACTCTTCGGTATTATATCAGTTTTCGTCTATATACTAATTTTAAAACATAACGTTAGTAAAAATATATTAAAACATATCTTATTATAACTTATATATTGAAAATCTAACACGTTTTCAGCTGAGGCACATCTGGCGAAACTAAAGTAGTATACACGAAACATGAGTATTCATAGGTGAGAAAATGCAGATTTTATGCAATTGTTATTCTTGGAAATGTATTAAAATAATCATGACCGTTATGTCACGACTTCTGATTATAATTAAAAATAAAAAGGAGACTATTTTTTGTACACATGCACAACTGTGTATAATAAAAAAAATGCTTTGAATTTTATCCTATGCAGGGTAGGAAGAGGAAACGCTTCCGTTTCCTTCGTTCACCACTTTCCACCTAATTTTCGAAACATTCCATGTGGAGTTGACGAACTCAAGTCTTTCTTTATCTTGTTATCAGTGCGAGGCAATGAAAATATATCATATCCACGAGCTGGAATCAAACCCATAGTCGCATTTACGGTCAGACGCTGTAGCAGTGCGCCACCATATTTCTGAGTACGGTATAAATATAAATATAAAATGTCGTAACCGTAAATAAACCACGTCAATGGATTAAACTTTTCATATTTACTCTTTTGCAGTTACTTCTATATAATACAATTGTTTGGTTAGCATATAAGACAAATGTAAAGGCCGTAAAAGTACAGTCGTGGCGCAGGGGTACAAGGTGTTACTGTAAAACCGACTGGTTGTGGGTTCGTTCCCCATTCGAGGAGATGAAATATTTATTTAAATTTATATTTCCATTTCTTCGCTCTGCTGTTGAGGACAAGCGCGGCCTTGAGTTCTGCCACTCAACACGCAATGCCTCCAGAATTCGGCAGAAAGTGGGGAACGGAGTGTCTTAACACTAGGTACCCTCATCATACCCTGCAGTGTGCGTGATACAGCGTGAAGCTGATTTATTTATTTATTTTATAAATATAAAATGTCGTAACCGTAAATAAAGCACGTCAATGCATTAAACTTTTCGTATTTACTCTTTTGTAGTTACTTCTATATGAGACAAATGTTTGGATAGCGAGTGTGTGTGTCAGTCTCCCTTGTGAACTGGCTGCCGAATCTCATATCTTACATGTAATATTATAATATGAAAAGAGATTAACTTTTGTTTTCTATTATACATTCAAAGTAATATGTACTTATTTGTAAATATGAAACATATTTTTGGTGATACTCCAACTTTTATTAAGATTATTGAGGTATTTTTCATATATGAGGTATTTTTATAAGTAACTATTGACACTTTGTTGACATAAAGACTGTTTATTTAATTAATTAGGTAGGTATTATATCTACTAGCCATCATGTACTTGTAAAGAGGCAAAGCGCGGCGTTAAGTCCCATTATTGAATACGCAATGTCTCCAGAATTTAAATGAACATGGAAAACGGAACGATCTTAATGGGAACGGAGTGTCTTAAGACTAGATGCCCAGGTGCCCTCAGTTTACAGAAAAAAAACATATCTACCACTAGTGGTTGTCCACAACAATGTTTGTTTGTATGGACTTTGAGATGTAAAATCCCATATTTTCACGCTCCCATAGGAATTTCCAGAATTTCTCTCTTAGCGATCACACACAATATTTTCTTTCTAAGCCCAGTAGTTTTGCTTGTGAATTGTCTGCCATGCAGTAACGGAGACGTTTTAAATATTTAATTTATTAAAATTAAATTGAATCAAAATTTACGTATTTCGCACACAGCAGGGTAGGTAGAGGGAACCTAGTGTTAAGGCCCTCCGTTCCGTTCTGGAGGCATTGCGTGTTAAGTGGCGGAACTCAACGCCCTTTGCCTCGACACCAGAGCGAACAAATGAAAGTAAAAATGTAAATAAATATTTTATTTCATTAAGTATGGATGGTACCCACAACTAGTGGATTTTACAGTCACTCTTTGTGTCCCCGCCTCACGACTGGCCTTTTGCCAGTTTTAATTTCATAAATTTGAATTTATAAATTTAATAGATCATTGTTGTGAGTAACGTATATACGCGCAAACGCCACGGCAACGCGATATGAACACAAAAATTACATTCATAAGTTAGTAGCATGAGACTGATGTATAAAAATAAATTTATTTCATATATCTTCACGTTGAACAAACAACAAAAGACGAAGTCGTATTGTAAAAAATAAAAAAAAAAACCTTTCATATCAACGAAACACACCGGACTATTGTGAGAAAATTTACTGATATTTTACTATTAATACAAACAAACTGCTTGTAAGGTAGCTCGGGATACCCCTTCGGCTATAAACGCTGTCGAATTGACGTTTTTATTGAGCATAAATATCTTGGGGTTGGGACTCTTATATTTCTTAGAGACACTTCCCACTTCCAAACCTGAGTAGATATGATGCGTAAATTTTCGTAACTTTTACGGACTTACTGGTGATATAGGACGAAGGAAACTTTTAGGGTTTTATTTCGGTGTGTTGCTTTGCTTCTGTAATATCTTGACGAAAAGGTCTCCGTAATATACATTTACATATGTTACTTAGTTACTTGTTAACTTTATGCTTCAAAACTATAGATAATTTTATTTGATGTATAATTTTAGTAGTAGTAACGAATTAGGAGAAATTATGAAAAATAGAAAAGAGTGAAATATGAATAGAAAAGGCTGTCGAGGTTAAGCGCGGCGTTGAGTTCTGCCACTCAACACGCAATGCCTCCAGAATTCGGCAGAAAGTGGGGAACAGAGTGTCTTAACACTAGGTTCCCTCTGCCTACCCTGCTGTGTGCGGGATACAGCGTGAAGCTTTTAAGAATCTCTGTATTATCTTTCTGTAAAATACAAAATAAAAAAAATAAATATACAAAAATATATTTTTAATGAACGAAATATTCTGTTAACTGCAGACGTCCGTCGATCGAAACTTCATTATTATTCTCTTCGTACGCAGCATCCCTGTAACTTCACGACTGCGACTCTATACTAGGTATGTAAAATAAGATAAACTGTTTATTGTATTGAGGAGTCGGTAATAAAATACACTGCTACTAACATCTTATAGCATTAGGCTTGCAAATGTATTTGGTAACAAATATACAGACATGTGAAGAAACTAACTGAGGACTTTCAAAATCGATATGTCTCGTCTTCTATAATATAATATAATGTACGAATATGTACATGTTTAAATGTAAAATAGGTATTTATAAAAATCTTAGATCTAAATTAAAATATTCTTTATACAATTGGGCCATTAGAAATACTTTCGTCAAGTTATAATACATAAAAATGTCAGTAGTGTTAGTCTTACAAAAAGTTACCTCTCTCGGAAGGCAATTCTACTGAGAAGCCATCAGTAGCTTCCTAGTTGAATTTCAACAGCATTTAATGCCACACATTATTTTCATTATAGTAGTATATCAGAATAATAAACTATGGTCTAGTTCGCGGCTTCGCCCGCGTGTTCTACATTGTCTGTACTTTTTTTTGAAACGAAAGCAAATAAAAGTTTTTTTTTATTTTTTTAAACATTTTTAAAGTGTTATTCCACACTTAGGAAAGAAAAATCTTGGTTGGTTTCCAGGAGGCGCGGGTTCGAGTCCCGCTACGTTCAAATTTTTATACGTTTTCTAAATAAGCAAATAAAAGTGTTCTCCAAATAACATCACATTAAGAAACCTTGATAACTTGGTATTATAATATAATATAAAAATTCCTGGTGGAACGCTCCACGTAATAATAACAATCCGTTGCGTAGTTAGAAAGAAGAGTGCATCGATAGGACCAAGTCAGGTCTAATAACATGTAAAAATAAGAAAAGTAAATACATAAAAGTACAAAAGAAAAACCAGCAATAGAAAATATTTTTCAATAATATTTGTCTGAACTATAATATATCTGAATGTATCACGATATATTTAAAGAACAGCTTATCCACGCTCTTATAAGTGCTTCGGTGTAAGCTTCATATTTATTGGCGTTCGATGAAAAATTGGATCCTCGTGTGAAGGTCATAGCGTTATAAATTTTGATATTTCCGTAGCTATTGCGACAGAACATACATACAAGATATAAACATTGTTAAAACATAAATAAATATCAACGCGATGTACGCAACATGTTAAAGTTGTACGTTAACTGGCCGCGATAAACTGTGAATATAATACAGTTCATAGAATCGACGATCGGTTAAATTTAAACGTCTTTTTATGGTTAGGGTGTAGGGGCATGTGACATGTGCAGTTAAAATGTAATGATGTCACGCAATCAACTTGATGATGAAGTAACGAGGATCGCTGATAAGAAGTCATCAGTTGATTTATGTGTTTGTTGTTATATTTTATGGCATGTAAGTACTTTTATAACTCTTTTTATTTTCAGTTTTATGCTGTATTTTGCATATAGAAGAGTAGGCAGAGGGACTGTAGTGTTAAGACACTCTTTCCTCAAATGCCACCGAATTTTCGAGGAATTGCGCGTTTAGTGGCGGAATTCACTCGAGTGGGAAAGTGGTTGAACCCACAACCGTCGCGTTAAGAGTCACACACTTGTACCCTTACGTCACGATGACCTCGTCTTTGTAAAGTATTATTAAGAGATATATTTTATACAGACTCCATGACACAGTGGTGACTTTCCAGACTAAACGTCATGTAGTTTCAAATCCCACGAAAAATATTTATACTTACAATTTAACTTATTTTACGCAAATTATATATATTTTATATAATAATAGGTCACTAATAAAAAAAATATACATTTTGTTATAGAATTTAGATATTGATAAATGTTAGTTCCTTAAGATCTAGTGCAGACTAAGTTCTGGAGAACAATAACTGAGTAAACTATGCTTAAATACAAAAGCCAAGTTAATTCATTTGTCTTTAATGAGAATAGATATCAATTTGAAATAAGAAATGGAATATAAATTTATATACCTATTAATCATCTCTGTGTCTTAACACTAGGTTCCCTCTGCCTACTCTGCTGTGTGCGGGATACAGCGTGAAGCTGATACCTATTAATCAATTAAATATTACATAGTATATCGAACCAAATTATTCATAATTTTTTTACCCCAGTGAAAGTTGAAAATGAATATTTATTGTTCATATAAATCCTAAGAACTCTATAATAATTTCGACGTAGCTTGATGGTTGAATTATGTTTTTGTGATCAGAGCGTGAACGGTTTTTAAGGGTTCAAATCCCACTACGTGTTCATTTTTATGCGTTCTTAAAAAAAAACACTTTAAAATGTAATTACTCAATGTATTTACTCAATATTATTCCAACATGATGAATATATAAATCATATTTTAAAATTTCTTTGTTAAATTTACAAAATTGAATAAACAATTTAAAAAAAGATAGATATAACGATGCAGCTTACATTTACATTTTAGCGAAACCGCATTCAATTACGACTTTTAACACCGGCCTCTTCATTGAAATCTCGAAAAAATCGTCTTTTTGACCTATTTTTGTTCTTATACTAAGAACAAAAAGCAACTTTACAGCACATTAAGCAAGGAATAAAGCACCGAATAAAGCACTATGAAACGATTATATTGTACATATTCATGGTACGGAGGACATTAGGCGTTACTTCGGTCTGTGTGAATTTGGTTTTATTTTTAAGTTTATGAGGCCAGTCGTGGCGCAGGGGCACAAAGTGTGATTGTAAAACCGACTGGTTGTGGGTTCGATCCCTATTCGAGCAGATGAAATATTTATTTAAATTTATATTTCCATTTCTTCGCTCTGGTATCGAGGCAAAGCGCGGCGTTGTATTCTGCCACTAAACACGCAATGCCTTCAGAATTCGGCAGAAAGTGGGGTGTCTTAACAGGTTCAGGAACATAGGTTCCCTCTGCCTTTTTGCCAAGTTTTAATATTTTCTTTTGTTAAAATTTACTGCTTTCTCTTTTCAAATGTATTGTTATTTTTTAATATGTATTGTTTTCTTCAATTTAATTTATCCACCAAAGTGATAATGATTATGTTATATATTTTTATGCTAGGAAGGTCTTTGTATATGGCAGACTTTCTTTATAATTTCTTATAGTTTTTAGGGTTCTGTACTTCAAAAGATAAGAACGGAATCCTTATACGATCACTTTGTTGTTCGTCTGTGTGTCTGTCAAGACTATTTATTTTGTTAAAATATATAGTTTCCAATTGTTTTTTTTTTCAGTATGGATAATTAGTAAGTTTAACGTAGAGTAATAACACATTTTTTCTTACAACATTTTAATTTTCTCCAAAGTTATATGTAAAAAGCTTATACAAATATTAGCTCTGATGTAAATTTAAACATGTAAGCTGGACTTAAGTGTACCCTACTTATACTATAACTGGCTAAAGCTCCACTATTCATACTTTATTTTATAGCCATCCCGGTGACCTGTTTCGGTCACATAAACTAACGTGTGACGTCACTCGCGTTTTACGAATGTGCACGTGATTATTAACGCTGTGGCTTTGGCTATGTCCACACATATTATTAGATTAGCTATTGGTATATCAATATACAGAATTGGTTTGCCCCGTTTTAATAAACATAATTTGGTAATGGCTACTGTTTTGGTACAAATTGTACTAATTAAGAGCAATTACCAAATTATGTTTTTCGTTTAAAATGTTTGAAATAATGCTACTTAAAAAAAAGAATAGGACCGTTTATATTAATAAACAAAAGACACGTATTTCGACACTATAAAGGGAATTAAAATGAATAGGTACTTCCGGTTGACCTATAATTTTGAATTTTGGCAGCTAAATCTATAGATAGTACTATACTCGATTCACTAAGGCATGACATAAAAGGTAAACATGTCAAAAAAAGGTTCTTTTACATGACAGGTTTGATGGAGTTATTATATTAATTAAAATATATATATTTTAAGTATTAATTCGCTAATCACACTGTAAATAGCCATAAAATTTATTACAATATTATCTTATAATTGAAATAGAATACCAGTAAGGCGGGGAGATTTTTTTTTTTACAAAATTCATAATTTTTTTCTATCCTAAAATATACAATTATTTTCGTAATATAATTTAAATATTTATATTTTCAAATTTTATAAAATTGCCCACTGTATATATAGTAAATAAAAAGAAGTAATTAAGTTAAAAGAAACGAAACGAAAAGTAGTAAGTAAAAAGAACAATAATAAAAAATAAAGATTGTTTTCATATTTAAAGCCAGGAATATTTTAACTTAAAATTTAAAAATGTTGGTATGCACCCGGTTTTTTTTTTTTTCAATAATATTTTTTAAATATGTCATGTACATGTAAAAACACCTAAAAGTCAACTTCTTCTCAAACTTCAGACACATTTTAGTACTATAAAAATAAATTATATCTCGTAATTAATATTTATATTAGAACATTATTGTTCTAATAAAAAATACAACAGTAGAAGCTTGGTAAAGCTGTAGTCACCATGTGATAAAAGAAGAGCAAAAGATGAAAAATAAAATTAATTTAATAGATAATGTGGTTGACCGTTTCGTCATTAATGTTGGTGACAGTTCCTCAGAATCCTCCGAATTCTGATAAATAATTGAATAATAGATATATTAAGATTTATTATCCTAATAGTTAAGTAACTTTTAGTAAAACTTGTACATTTTCATTTTATTTTTTGCTATTCTTATTTTATACAAAGATATTTTATATATAACATTCAAGCACAACAAGCAATAATTTTGTATATAGAAAACTCCACGTTAAATAAATTAAATACAAATAAAAAAATACAATAAAGTTTGAGAAACAGATTTTTTTTGTTTACATTTTTTGTCATGCCATAATGAATCGAGTATAGTTTCGATTATCCATTTGTGGTTAAATTCTAAAAAATATTAGCCTTAAAAGGGGGAAAAATTTAGTGTTAAAGCCTAGCAGCTTTCAAGTTTTTGTTAAAGAGAGGTATTAGTTGATTGCAATTAATATTTTATTCATTTTTTATGGCCAATTTTTGTACGGAACCTACGGTGCTTGTGCCCGACACGCGCTTGTCCGGTCCGATTTTTAAAATGATTTAATACATAATTTTGGATTTTTTTATTGAAAAAAAAAGAGAACCTAAATACATGTACTCATCAGCTTTTGCTTAATGGCAGAATATTAATGTACCTACATTTTAGCGTTAATACATAAATATGTAAGTGCATATATCATATCGTATGAGAATCTGGTGATACATTATTTCATTTTATATAGGTACTTCTGTAAAACTACTACTAACTACTGTTACTAACAGATTCTCTCTACATTAGGGTTCCGTACCAATTCCAGGATTGTAGGTTAACGGGAAGTACCACTTATAAAAATTTCATACAAAATGAGTAGATACACTCCCAAACTTAAGTTACGGGCGTGTTCATTTTGTATAAAATTAAATACAAACACAATTTTATATTATTTTTTGTTTATGAAATATCTATAAATTTTCACTTTTCGGATTTTTTTCTTTATTTGATTTTATTCTCATTTCGTATACAGTTTCATTCCAAGTACTATATAACTTTTGATTACGTGGCGAATTTCATACAAAATATACCAAAAACGATGTATCATTTATACATCGTTTTTTTTTGTATCGTTTGATTCTTAAGATCTGGAGTTAAAAGATCGTGACAGATGGCCAAACGGAAAATAAAATGACCCTAAAAGGATTTTACATTTTTCTTTTGGGATACGGAACTGAACAAAAATGCATTGATTCACATATAACTTTTGTCAAGTATATTTTACAGTAACAGTACAACGTTTGCTACGTATTTAAAATCTTAATTGAATATTCGATTTGACAAATTTAATCACTTAAAGGTTAAGGCTAAATTTAAATTGGGTCTGCGGTCTAAAACTGTTTAAGTTTTAGTAAATTGGAACGATTTAAAATGTTGAAATTATTCTTTACTGATAAATAATGATCTTCTTATAAATAGAAAATAATTAAAGTAGTTTATTAAAAAATGAACAGGTCCGAAAGTTATAATACTAAAACATCAGGAAATTATATTTTAAAATTCTTATATTTTACAATTATAACTGATCTGGCTGTACATGGAAATTATATGAAAAAATCTATTACTGAGGAAATTTATCAACATAATAGAATCCAAAACAATTTTTTTTGTCTGTTTGTCGGTTGTAAGGCACAGACAGTGTGTGCCATCTAAGTGTAATAAATCAAAATAAGTCAATCAGATTCTAGACTGTTCAATCCACAGCTCGGAACGTTGTGGACGACACGGTGATCCCAGCGAAGTAGTTTGGTGATAATCGTAATCGTAGTTTTTGAGTAAATGGTCTAAATGTGTCCCATAGAGTTAAGTTATGGCACGTTTTGAAATTTACGCGCTCAGATACTTTGACTAACCTAACCCAGCGCGTTCGAAAAAAAAAACAGAAAATTTCGCAAAATTTTGCGCAACATAGTTTCGCTCGGCTCCATCCGCCGTGCACAGCATGTGGCGGAGCCTAGTTTCGGCAAAGTTCCCTTAACATTTATTATTTTTTATATTTAAATCGGTTCATAAATAAAAAAATATCAATATATTAATAATATATTATAACATTTATTTGGTTCGACAAAATTGCTACAAAATATTTTTTCATTGGCTGAAATTTAAGTTTGGATATTGTCTCAAAGAAGACTGTAAACCGACTGGTTGTGGGTTCGATCCCCACTCGAGGGATGAAATATTTACTTAAATTTATATTTCCATTTCTTCGCTCTGGTGTCGAGGCAAAGCGCGGCGTTGAGTTTTGCCACTCAACACACAATGCCTCCAGAATTCGGCAGAAAGTGGGGAACGGAGTGTCTTAACACTAAGTGAATCTAGTAATAAATCTTAAAATCTGAATTTGATATATAGAACGTTTTAATCTATAATCCACAATCTTTTATACGAGTAGCGAAGTCACATTGCAGAGATATTTTGAGGGAGTCATTTCTAACTATTATATTATATCTAATAGTTAGAAATGACATGAAAAATTACTATACAAGTAGGTGAAGCCCTGTTGGCTCTAACGGCAACACAAAAGTTCTCTATTATTAAAAAAATGTCTATTATATTTTAAAAATAATAAATCTGTTGAAGAGATAAAACAATACGCCGTTGTAATGTTATCAGTATCAGGCTTATATAGCGGTTAGGATTTTATATCGCAAGCCGGAATTACTGATATCTAAAAAAGATTATGTTAATACATTACTTATATCTATTGGACACTTTTATGGTGTACTATCGTCCTGCCTGCGGCTTCGCCCGCTTAAACTTATTGTTATATAGAAGTTAAATTTTAAAACACTCCGTTCCCCACTTTCTGTCGAATTCTAGAGGCATTGCGTGTTGAGTGGCAGAACTCAACGCCGCGCTTGTCCTCGATACCAGAGCGAAGAAATGGAAATATAAATTTAAGTAAATATTTCATGTCCTCGAGTGGGGATCGAACCCACACTTAGTGCCCCCGCGCCACGACTGGTCTCATTTTGGTGGGGAACGGAGAGTCTTAATACTAGGTTCCTTCTGCCTATCTATAATTAATATTACTGTAAAGTTTCATCTATATTCGTTCAGTAGTTGTTTACGTAAAAATGAAACAATAACCCGTCCTTAGTTTTTGATCAAAATGATAAGCATTTTGACTGTGCACGAATAATTATATATTTTTTATTTTTTAAAGTGCTGTTTCATACTAAAGAAATATTTTAGAAAAGGTATATAAAATTGTACCTGGACCTCGTCTCATGAAAATCGTCCAAGCGTTCTAATCACTAAGTCGTATACTCTTATCGCTTCGTCGTTTATTCTTATTCTAGCAGCATGTTTTTGAATTTTGGAAAATTGAACATTAAAGTAGGGTAGTTTAAAAAAACACTTTTTAATGATATTTTTATTATATTCAACAATGCATTTTTTTACTATGCTGTGAATTTTAAACCAGTGATACACAACGGACTAAGCTGAAATTTTGCATACATATTGATTTGGGTGCCACATAATATTATATAGATACAAAATAAATGGCATCATTTTAAATTCAGCATAAACGCTAGAAGCTTTTGCAATTGATAAAAAAATATCAATTGCCTTTTTTATTTTCTACATTTAATACTTATATCTAATAATATTTAAATAATTGTTTTTAAGACTGAGACCGGTCGTGGCGCAGAGGCACAAAGTGAGACTGTACAAAACGACTGGTTGTGGATTCGATCCCCACTCGAGGAAGTGAAATATTTATTTAAATTTATATTTTCATATCTTCGCTCTGATGTCGAGGCAAAGCGCGGCGCTGAGTTCCGTCACTCAACACGCAATGCCTCCAGAACTCGGCGGAAAGAAAGAAAAGGAGTGTCTTAACACTAGGTTCCTTCTGCCTACTCTGCTGTGCGCGGGATACAGCGTGAAGCTGATTAATTGATTTTAAAACTGCTATAATATACAGATCTATATATAATACATAGAAGAATTGAATTCGGGGATAGAGCAGACTTTAGTATTTATAGATATTTAATACAGCAGAGTAGACTGAAGGAACCTGGTGACCTAGTGTTAAGACACTCCGTTCTTCATTAAGACACACATAAAACTAAAGAAAGTATCATATAAGACAAATAAAGAAAACAATAAATAAAATCAGCTTCATACTGTATCCCGCACACAGCAGGGTAGGCAGAGGGAGCCTAATTAGTTAAGACACTCCGTTCCTCACTTTCCGCCGAATTCTGAAGCCATTGCGTGCTGAATGGCGGAACTCAACGCCAAACAATAAAAGTAAAGCAAACAATAAAATACACAATTTTTTATTTACTTAGAAATCCAACAAGAAATAGGTGTTAGTGTACTCTACTATAAGAAACAGTTGATGTCATCACCACGTCACTTCAGATCTAGCCGTCTTGTATTGTGATGGACGTTTATGATCATATTTTATTGTCGTTTCGCAACCGTTTTCCTAATTTGTTTTAAAATTTATGAACTCGTTAGCATATGTGGGTTGATATTTTATTTATGTAATAAAAGGATAAGTTTTTTTGGGTTCCAATATTGTATAGTTAGGTACAGGTACAAAAAGTGAAGGTGTGTTTACTGACTAGTAATAGGTGCAGTGCTGATTTTGCGTCAAAACACTCTGTTTTTCATTTTCTTTCCGATATTGAGGCTGCATAGTGTCAGTTCCTCGAGGATAGATCAAATTTACAAACATCGCATTCCAGTCAGACGATGCGTATGATCAATTTACTGTAAACATAAATATTTTCTCTATTAAATATTTTTATATTATATATTTTATTAAGAGTGATTGTACGTTAAGTACCGGAATTAAACGCTGTACAACGTGTTATTGCTATATTTATTTTCTTAGCTATATATGTACATACAAAACATCGAATTTGACACTTCCGATTGTAACGAAAATTTCTAAATTAATGATTGAAGTTTAAAGTTATTTTCTTATTTAAATCATTAGTTTTGCTGTTAATTTTATCAAAGACAGTAATACTTTAACTGTAATTTAGTTTCTTTTTAGCTTCACCCTGCGTCCCGCATGGAGCAGGGTAGGCAGAGGGAACCTAATGTTCAGACACTTCGTTCTATATGTTGTTCGTTCATTACGTGTTGAATGGCTGAACTGAATGCGGCGCCTTTTGCTTTGGAAAAGCGAAGAAATGAAATTATGAATAAATAATAATTAATTCCCGGAGTAAGAATCAAATCTACAACTGTAGCGTTGCAATCACACGCTAGTGCCCCTCCGCCGCGACGGCCTCGTAATAATTCAATAATGGTATCATTTATTTTTAAACATTTTTAAAGTGTTATTAAACACTTAGGAAAGAAAAATACTTATTTAGAAAACGTATAAAAATTTGAACGTAGCGGGACTCGAACCCGCGCCTCCTGGACACCGACCAGGTCCGACCTGGTCGGTTTCCGGGACCTATAAGTAATTTATCAATCAATAAAATCTTTACCAGAAACCCCTCATAATTTAAAGAGGTTCCGACTGTTAATCCTAATAAACTATTGGACTTGTTTATTATCTTTTTAGTTTTATGCAGTCGGGGTTTTTGTTTTTACAAATATTTTTTTATATTAGAAAATTTGTTCTCTTCTTCCAATTGAGCAACTGATTGATTGATTTATTTAGTTTTAAAGAAATAAGGCATAATTATATTTACTCAATTACAAATACATGTCACTTAGGTCTTAGACTACAACTAAGAATGACATAATATAGTATGATTCGTAGTTATTGTAATTGTTATGTTCATACAATGTTAGTCATAGCAAAATAATTGACATTGTCAATACCTACTGAGTTTATTTAAGATATTATACATGAAGTGTTATTATATTATTATTTTTGTCTTTAAAGTCTCCTTAGTTTTCTCCATAGCGCCATATATAAAAAAAATAGTAAAAGAAAAAAATATAAATACTCGGGCAACAAGATAGGACGACAAAATTAACAAAATTATAAATTTTAAAATAAATAAATAAGCTACACGTTGTATCCCGCACACAGCAGGGTAGGCAGAGGAAACCTAGTGTTAAGACACTCCGTTCCCCACTTTCCGCTGAATATTGGAGGCATTGCGTGTTGAGTGGCGGAACTCAACCAGTCGAATTTACAGTCACACCTTGTGCCCCTGCGCCACGACTGGCCTCAAAATGATAAATTTTAATTTCTAAAATTGTTTTTACTTTATAAAATTACAATTATACAGAAAAAAAGTTTTTCCATAACATTACTTTTAGCATATTTTGCTTCGCAACTCGACTCCCTCATGCCCTATTGAAATGAAGCACATCTCAACAAGTAGATTAAAAGTACCTACGTGTACCAACATACATACATGTCACAGTTGTAAATATAGCTTATAATTTTTTATAACACTTTTTTTTATTTTTATGATTTTTTGCATTTTTCGAGGTAAGCACAAAAGAAATATATGTATATGTATGTAGTTATATATTGTTTCATTATCTAAGTTATTAATATCACTTTATAAACGTTCAATATAAAAATTTACTAAAGACGAATTTGAACCTATAACCTCCATACCCAAAACGGCGGCAACTGCACCACTGCAGTCTTTTTTGTAAATAACAGCAAAACTGATGATTTTAATTGAAAATAGAACTTTAAAGTATTGTAACCGTGTTAAGTGAAACGTAGTTAACAGTTCAATAGCTTACAAAAGAACAGTTATTATTTATTTAATAATGGTTGCCAAAATTTTTATTAAGCAATTTATATTCATATGATGTTATGCGTACGTTCCATTGATCAATTTTCCTTTCCTCTTTTTATAATATGGTAACATAGAACAAAAAGACTGTCGTGGCGCAGTGGGACAGGGTCAGGGTCTGACAGTAAACGCAACTGCTGTGGGTACGATTTTAATTTCTCAGAGACATAAAAGCACAGAGTTGAATTTAGCCACTAATCATACTTTGTCTTGAAATTTGGGCAGATAGTGGGTAACGGAGTGTGTTAACACTAATTTTCTTTTGCTTACCCTGTTATTTGCGAAATACAGCGTGAAAATATTATTAAAAATAATTAAAATTAAAAAAATTAAATTAGCTTCACGCTGTATCCCGCACACAGCAGGGTAGGCAGAGGGAACCTAGTGTTAAGACACTCCGTTCCCCACTTTCTGCCGAATTCTGGAGGCATTGCGTGTTGAGTGGCAGAACTCAACGCCGCGCTTAACCTCGACACCAGAGCGAAGAAATGGAAATATAAATTTAAGTAAATATTTCATCTCCTCGAGTGGGGATCGAACCCACAACCAGTCGGTTTTGCAGTCACACCTCGTGCCGCTGCGCCATATATACTGCTATAAGAGTTGCAGATTTAGGCACTCTGATCTAATAAGACTTTTCTCCACTTTCCACCGAATTCTGGAGGCATGTCGCATTGAGTGGCGGAACTCAACCCTGCGCTTTGCCTCCTCACTGGAGCGAGAAAATGAAAACGTTACATATTTCATTTCCTCGATCAGGAATCGAACTCGCAACCTGTCGCGCTTACAGTTACACACTTCTGCCCCTGCGCCACGATTGACCTCAGCAAAAAATATCACCAATATTCTAAACCAAAACTAGTTAGGTAAACTAGGCAGGTACTAGCAAGGATGTCACCGTGAGAATGAAAAAGACCGTACTCAGCTGGTTTGGGGTACGTTGAACGAATGAGTGATAAAAGAATGGCAAAAAAGATTTATGACGGAAAAGTGAGCAGAGAAAGGTAGGAGAACAGTTCGGTTGACCTTCGGAAACACAGTATCAAAGATAATGGAAGGAAGATCACGTAAAAAGCATGAGGATCTCTCGAAGGGCATGTAGGAAGAGATTGATGACAGTGGACGAGGCGAAAGAGATATGAAAGAGGTATGAAGAGACGTTTGGCGCTTCGTTTTTCTGACTATCCCGCTAAGGATACCGTTGTATCCGAAGCTAGTATACTGCGTGTACTGAGAGTAAATTGGGCACTCAAATAACTAGTACTTGTTCCAAAAGCTATTTAGTGCAGAAGCTCTTATAAAGCATAAGTGATTGATGTACTTTGTTACGACGTTAGCTCTTTTATAGTATTTGTAAATATATTATTATTATAAAGATTCATATGTCTACTTTGATTTATTTTTTATCATTTATATTGATATATACTCGCATATATATACTTTTGCTTTGTTGGAAAAAACAACATATTTTAAATAAATAAATAAATTTCGTCGTGTCTTATTTGGGATGCGATGGGTGCAGCATCGATTCCGACCCTGTGGAATTTTTATATTTTAAATTCGTATAATACTACCAATATGATGATATGGTAGTGTCTTTAAATAGGTGTAAATTAATTTTATAAAATTATATTTCGCGGCGTTGAGTTCTGCTACTCAACACGCAATACCTCCAGAATTTGGCGGAAAGTGGGGAACGGAGTGTCTTAACACCAGGTTCCCTCTCCTGTGAGCGGGATTTAATTCGTGTTTCATTAAAAACCGAATATATTTTCTTTTCACATATCTACTATACTTTAACATACTTTTAAAATATAATATTTAGGCTTTTTTTTATTTTTATAAAATAAATTCAATACATAACTGTAAAAAATATAAATCAGTTGGATTTTTATTCATATTTCCACGAGTTTTCCATTGAAGTTAAATTATATTTGATGTTTCTTACAAACGTAAAGTAGGTCGCTCTCAACTTAAGTTCAACCTTGCTCATAACAGATGTTACTGTGAATGTTTATCTTCTTTCACTACTTTCTAGAGAACTCGAGCAACAGAGGTTAAGAGTCATTTATTTATTTTTTCTTTTTTTACAATTGTTTTGAGTTCCTTTTGTGGGTTAACTTTTAAGTATATTTGTAATAGACAAATAGAATTTTCTTTATATTCTTGTTAAATTTAGATAACTTAGAAACAGTCGTGGTGCAGCGGCACAAGTGTGCAACTGTAAACGCAACACTTTGTGAGTTTGATTCCCGTTTGAGGAAATAAAATACTTTTCGTTTCCGCACTCTGGTAACGAGGCAAAGTAAGGCATTGAGTTCCGCCATTTAACACGCAATGCCTCCAGAATTCGCGGGAAAGTGGGAAACAGAAATGTCTTAATGGGAACGGAGTGTCTCAACACTAACTAAGTTTCCAGGTCCCGTCCGGCTCAAAAAAGTCACACCCTTGTGTCACCAAACTACGTTGGGTTACTTTACTACGCTGTCTATGAAACTGAATTCATCCTAGTGCTGATATTTGGAACAGAGCGTTGTCAAAGATCATATGTAAATTACTATCTTCTAATTACTCCTACATTTTCTATTCCTTTTTTTACCTTATTTGTAAGAACTATAGTAAAGATAAATTAATAAATCAGTTTCACGTTGTATCTCGCACACAACAGGATAAGCAAAGGGAACCCATCGTTAAGACAGTACGTTCCCGTCCCACCTTCCGACGAATTTTGGAGGCATTACGTATTGAGGTTTCGAAGGATTGAAAATTCGAGATTTCGAAGGATTGAAAATAAATAATTCTAGTCGAACAAATGTTACCTAGTTAAATATTAAGCTGTTAATAAATAGAATTAAATAATTACAGTCATCATTAAACTTATTATATACGTATATATGTATGTATGTATGTACGTACTACGTACATATGTATGACAAATCAAGTTCAGTATATAAACGTATATTGTATATTTACAAGTTGTTACATCGAATAAATAATAAAATAAAACTGATGAATCATAGCAAATACTATAATAACAATATATCATTTTTATATTTCACTTTATTCAAGAAAATGGATCCCTATTAAATGGACAGTATTACAGTTTAGTATGAATCAGCAAATAAGCAGATTGATGTAATGTCTACTTATATATATACTTGTGCATAGTCGACTATAGTTGACTTGAGAATAATTCTAGCATTTAAATGGTTAAAAGTTAATATTACATTACCTACTATAGTACTAGAGGCTAGTCTTGGCGCAGATTCACAAAGTGTGACTGTAACCGCGTCTGGTTGAGGGTTCGATCCCCACTCGAGGAAATGAAATGTTTACTTAAAATTTATATTTCTATTTCTTCGCTCTGGTTTCGAGGCAAAATGCGCCGTTCAGTTCCGCCACTCAATACGCAATGCCTGCAAAATTCGTCGGAAGGTGGGACGGGAACGTACTGTCTTAACGATGGGTTCCCTTTGCTTACCCTGTTGTGTGCGAGATACAACGTGACACTGATTTATTAATTTATCTTTACTATAGTTCTTACAAATAAGGTAAAAAAAGGAATAGAAAATGTAGGAGTAATTAGAAGATAGTAATTTACATATGATCTTCTAGTTGCTCTTGACAACGCTCTGTTCCAAATATCAGCACTAGGATGAATTCGGTTTCATAGACAGCGTAGTATAGTAACCCAACGTAGTTTGGTGACACAAGGGTGTGACTGTAAAAGCAATGGTTGAGGATTAGATGCCTACTCGAGGGAATGAAATACTTAATATTTTCATTTCCTCGTTCTGGCAAGAAAGCGCGGCGTTGAGTTCCGCCATTTAACAAGCAATGTCCAAATGGAATGTGCAAATGGGTACGGTGTGTCTTATTATGGTTCCTAGTTTCCCTCTGCCTCCCCTGCCATATATGCGGGATACAGAATAAATAAAAAAAGGTATGTACTAAATACGTAGTTTTGGTAATATATCATATGCGAACATGAATTGCACATTAAACCATTAAATTTAGTGCACCGTGGAATATGAATGTCATGATGTAATACATCAGGGAGCTGTCATAACAACACGTACATTAGCCATTCAGAACGATTTGGACCAACTATGAATCTCACAAAGCCTATAATCGCTAATACAAAATGTATGCGATTTTGAGGTGAGCAATAATTTCTAAACTAAGTTACTGCTACTAAATTTATCATACTAACGGCCAAACGCGGCTTCGCCCGCATATATTTATTATTATATTGTAACAAATTATGTAAAAGCTTGTTATGTTGTAGCTTATGTGTTAGTCTGGTGTATAAGCTGTTAAAATTACATCGAAATCCATTTAGTAGTTACTGTGTTAAAGTGGAACAAACATTCATAATTAAAAACTTTCACATTTATAATTTTAATAGGATTAGTAAGCCAGCTAAGTTATTATAAACATTTAGCTTAGTTTCAGATTCAGATTCAAGAAAGGGTAAATGTCAGTAATAATAAGTAGACAGATTTAAGAAGAAACTTATTCGAGACTCAAAAGTACAATATTCTGTTCTGCAAGGCAGTGTTCATGTTTGAATATTAACGAGGAAAGGAATTATGACGGATGTGTGGTTTACAACTTACATTTCATTATCATACGTTGTCTTAGTAAACCTAGTTGATTACATATATTATTTAAAACTAGCGACCTGTTCGCGGCTTCGCCCGCTTGAACTGCACAATTAATTATTTGCTAATTTGAATTAGCTTCTTGTGTTAATATCCAAACATTAGAAACTAAAAGTTTAGCCAATTCCATAAGACAATTTTAGTAGCAACCTTGTCGAAAAAAAAATCCTTCTAGTGATATATTATACCTTGGAAAGTTTGCCAAAATACAATAATAAAAACTTTATTAAAACCAGTTAGGCCAAAGAGACGAACCAAAATATAAAAAAAAATCTTTGGGTTCCCATAAATATATTTTCTATGTACTTACAGAGATTAATTACAATTTTTTATGTATAGATAAAAGTAAGTTATTTCTTGGACTATAGTAGGCATAAACTTAAACACTATTAGTAGAATATATCGTACGAAATATGAGAGAGATGATGGAATTTCAACAAAATACATTTACTATTTACCAACGACATACAATATGCTTGAAACTATATTCCAAATCACATAGCAAGAGGGCTCTAGGCAAATAAAAACACGCTATACGTAATAAGGCAACATACAATACAAATTGGATTTCATGAAAGAATTTAAAAATGTCGATCCTCAGAACTTCGTTTAGGAAAAAATCAAGTGAGATTTCCCGGCTTTAGATTATAAATGGAACAGTTTCAGCTTCGGTTCAGCTAAAGCGAAGGTTTCGCTGATACGACAACAATCTGGTTTTATATATTAAGCCGGAATTGGGTCTAGGTTCATTATCATTAAATGGTAAGCTGAGTTGATGTAAGAAAATATTTTGCCTTTTGAATAATTCGTGGCTCAGGGGCACAAGTGTGTGACTGTAAACGTGACAAGTTGTAAGTTCGATTTCCATCTGAGAAAATTATTCATTTTCATTTCCTGGCTCTGGTAACGAAGCAAAATTGCGTCGTTGAGTTCCGCCATTCAAAATGCAATGCCTCTAGAATAGTACGGGAGTGTCTTAATGGGAACAAAGTGTCTTAACACTAGGTTCCCAGATTGCCTCTCGCTACCCTGCTATGTATGGGATACAGCGTAAAGCTATTATAGAAAAAGCTTTTTTCTACTTATTGAACGGTTTTTATGTTCGTTTTATACTATCAATATTATTGGTAATCCTGGTTGGGCCCAAAGTGGGTACAATTTCACAAAAACAAATAGTAACAATACAAAAAATCTCTTCAAATTTAATTTATCTCTTATTATTTGATAAAAAATATTTATATTTTAAAAGTACTTAACAGATAAATAAAAAATTGTTGACATGACATGACATTGACAAAAATTGCTTGTGTTGATTAGCAGGACTTAGTGTCGCGCTTGGTTCTGCCGGATTGGAAAAAAAATCATTTTTTATATAATCATTACCGAGTTAAAATCGAACTTACAACCGTGGCTCCTTTGTTTACGTCAGGTACTGTCCTACCGCGCCACGGCGACCTCTAATATAATTTGTTTCTAGAATTAGTTCTTTCTAATAAATATAACTAGATTTAAAGCTAGTTTACAATAATATTAGAAATTTACAATATATTTGAGCACAATTCCTCGTGGTAGCGTATGTAACAAAATTAACCAGCTACCCCTTATCTACAGTGTCGCTTGGCCAGCACAAAGCGCTTTGACGGAGAGATTTATGATGTTTTCGATATTCCTATAACAATTTTGCTTACAACATATGTGTGTATGTACGTACGAATATTGGTACCTATATAGGTATGTATTTAAAAAATAAATTATGTTTTATAGATATACATTTATATTTAGAACTATCTCGCGGCTTCTTCCGCTTATACTACACAATTTTTTTCTTACCTAACGTTACCTAACATTATACATTTTGAGATAATAGTGAAAACTGTATTTAAATCCGTTAAGCTAAGGTTTCTGAGATTAGCGTTAACAAACGCACAGACAAACAGACAAGGTTTTTTGCAAAAGCTATTTTTATCATATATTTCTTTTAAAAACCACCCTTGAAATATTAGTTTTAATTAGGATTTGAACTTAGAAACCATGTGTTTAGACTATGTATAACTAAGAAATATTGTGTCATAGGGAGTTGGAGTTAGCTTACATTATTTCATACAACATTACGAATACATTATAATCCTAAAATATAGTATCTTCACACATAAAACATATATAATCAGCTTCACGCTGTATCCCGCACACAGCAGGGTAGGCAGAGGGAACCTAGTGTTAAGACACTCCGTTCCCCACTTTCTGCCGAATTCTGGAGGCATTGCGTGTTGAGTGGCAGAACTCAACGCCGCGCTTAACCTCGACACCAGAGCGAAGAAATGGAAATATAAATTTAAGTAAATATTTCATCTCCTCGAGTGGGGATCGAACCCACAACCAGTCGATTTTGCAGTCACACCTCGTGCCTCAATAAAAACGGCCTCAATAAAACATATATCTAGCTTAAAATTTTCGCATATGGGGAGTTTATTATATAAGCAATAAAGTACTAAATGAGTACGGTCGGACCTGCTTTGTTGTGATGTAATTGTGTTTTAATTATATTTTATGGGGGCTTAAAAACATTTCTCTGCGTAAAGCCTAAATGTTATTATATTAAACCATATAGTAAAGTTTAAAGCTCGTTATGGTGTTGAAATATGTTCCAATTTTTTAGGTACACGCTGTACTCCTCACATAGTAGGGTAGGCAGAGGAAACGTTAAGACACTCCGTTTTTTCACCGTCCGTAGAATTCTGGAGAGATTAATGGTAATGTGGCAAAAACCTCGTGGCAAATGCCTCGAAGAATTTGTCCCAATGTCAGGAACGGAGTGTCTTCACTAGGTTCCTAGGTTGCCTCTGACTACCCTAAAATGTGCGGAAACAGAGTGAATCTTAAAAATATATATATTATTTAATATACTCCTGAATGGAATTTGATTTCACACGTATACAGTAACTACAATCTCCAACTGTGTCCAATGGTGTTGTTACTGTGTCACAATCGCTATACTAAGCAAATAATATGAGAACTAACAATTTTTCAACCCAATTGCATATTCGTTCTCGTAGGACTTCACTTCATATCAACGAAACGTATATGTATGCCATAGTGTATGTAAAGTAGTTATATACAGATATATATATATTGCAAAATATAACTGAAAACTACATGAAATTTACTGTTTCACTGTACTTAAATTTTATTATATAACTAGCGACCCGCTCGCGGCTTCGCCCGCTTAAACCACAAAATTATTTAATTAATACACTGAATTATGTTCGTGTTTTGATATACCTATAATGTATGTTTGCAACGCAATGAAGATTTTTAATGAGAAATTTATTAAAACTTTAGGTCGCTTTTTCGTACCTCCCATAAGAATCTTCAATTGAATTTTTGAAATAAAAACACAACTTATCGATACTTACAATAAAATCCTAACTCATCGGTGTCTGTACATGGAAGATATTACAATTAACATTGTAATAGAACTTGGTCAGTTTGTCTGTTTGTCTGTGAATTTGTTCACGATAATCTCAGAAACGGCTTAACCGATTTAAATCCTTTTTTTGTTTGCATTTTGGCAATCTGCCCTTAAATATTTAATATTAGTTTTATTTTAATCAGCTTCACGCTGTATCCCTCACACAGCAGGTTAGGCAGAGGAACCCTAGTATTAAGACACTCCGTTCCCCACTTTCTGCCGAATTCTGGAGGCATTGCGTGTTCTCGTTCTTTCGTGTTCTCGTTCGCTCGACACCAGAGCGAAGAAATGGAAATATAAATTTAAGTAAATATTTCATCTCCTCGAGTGGGGATCGAACCCACAACCAGTCGGTTTTACAGTCACACTTCGTGCCGCTGCGCCACGACTGGCCTCAACTGGACTGGACTTTATTTTAATCGGTTCACACAAAGTTAAAACCAGATCCACGCTTTATCCCGCCTTTAGCAGGGTAAAGATTATGCGTAAGATTATGAGATTATGTTAAGTATTAAGATATTGCGTATAATGTGTGACTGATGTGCGAAATTAAAATATTATTAAACGAAATGAAAATATTATTAAATTATAATTCAATCCTCCAAGTGGGGATCGGACCCACACCAGTCGCGTTACAGCCACAACTTTGGCCTTTAACAAAGAAGAGAAGAGAAGCGTCAGCGCTCCTTTTACGGAAATAGCATATAGGTAAAATATTTTAAATCCATACCTAAAGAATTTAAGCAACAGTGTAGACGTAGGTTTTTTTTTCATTTCACGATGTTTAATCATATCTATATTTCGTGTGACGCAGTTACGCTTAGATACCAATAACGTAAACACATACTACTACAAAAATACTACTAAAACCTTTAGATTTTAGAACTTTGAACTTTGCCGCCAAAACCTACGGCTCGATTTCGGAATGAGGCGTATGCGGCGGTTTCCCTTTGATAGGTGTATGTGTGCGTGCGTCGTTCTTGACAAATTGTATTTTATTTTACAACGATAATTTTATTATTTATTCGCGGCTTTGTCCGCTTGAATTACATGATTATTCATTTAAGAAATATAGATATTACAAACAGCCTTAACTATTAATTAATTGATTTGGATAAGTACTCACGATATTATTTGCAAAATAACTTATCTAGCTCCTGTACAGTTTTTAAATTAGTAACATATATTATTAGTTAAATATATAATTGATATACAGAATATACGTAGAAAGCACGTTTTTAGGCATTTTTATATAATCTATAAAATAATCAACATTTTCGGTCAAGTTCAAGTCGTACTCATGCCCCGAGAGTTTCGTACCAGTTTCATGAATGGAGATACACCAAAAGAATAACTAATTAAGTTGTCATTTTGTATCAAATTAAGTACCGATTAAAATTTGTACCTAATGGTTCTTTTCTGTGACACAAATACAATAAGTATTCAATTTTTGAAAAATAATTTTGGAATTTTCCTTTATACGTGCCGTAAATTTTAACTTCTTAACAAATTTCGTAATTGTATATCAACGGGAAGTACCTTATAGTTATGATAGAAAATGCGACAAAAAACGAAGCATAAACCCTCATATTTCATCGTCATTTGATTGCGATGATTTAGAAGATAGATTTTTTGTGCTCTAAGGGAATATAGACTTGAACATTGAGGTATCTAACCTTTAACCGATCTTGTACAAAATAGTCTTGACAGACGGACAGACGGACAAACAACAAAGTTATCTTATAAGAATTTTGAGGTATGTACCCTAAAATACCCTTGGCACATACATACATGCAACATACAGGTGCAATAGTGCAATGTCGGTACGTGTCGCTTGTAAGTTATGAAATAATACTGCGGGATATTTTTATAAACAGTGTCAGAGCATTTTTTTCTTGAGACACAATTTTTTAGAGGTTGCTCCCAAAAGTTATTTTTTTATACGTTTCTTAAAAAAATATTAATAACATAAACGAACGAACGGACTGAAGAACCTATTCAAAATATTTCTTTGAATATTAAGTCATTCTTTATCACTGTGTTAAATAATTACGAATTAAGCTAGACTGTTACGAAGGTAATCTTCACCAACAATTCAATTTAGTTTACTTTGTAGTTAGTACTATGAACAATTGTACTTTAAAAACGTAACGTATCATGTGTAGTCAATAGATATCATTGCGTATGTTTCTTTTTTTTTCAAATATAAATATCTTTAAAACTTTAAGTCCATTATTTTTTGATAGAGTGTAGCGGTAACCTTTCCAAACTATATTTTCTTTTATGCACAGCGCCATCTATTTAAGATCCCATCGCAATTAGTGATAGCGTTACGTGTATGAAAGAGAGTATCAAGATTCGTTAGTACCTACTATTTTTGTCAATAGATAGCGTTACTTGTATCGATTTTTTAATATCTCAAATATTAACTTCTTGAAAACTTAAATACTTATATCTTTTGATAGAGTGAAGCGATTACAATGAAATAAACACTAAAAGCTACTTTGATTTATTTGTAATTTTTATGTATAAAAGTTGCTTAAATTTATTGTGTACTTTTTACGTGATACGTGTTTACATAAACAGACAAACAGACAAACAGACAAACAGACAAACAGACAAACATTCCAAAAATGTTGGAAATGGATTCTGTTAATTATCCTTTAACACCCTGGCTAATTTTTTTTTAAATATTTTCAATGTACAGAAACGATTTTTCTACAGATTTATTATAAGTATAGGTATTATATTGACTTTCTTAGAACTACAAATAGGTTTTAATAAAAGAGTTTTATTAATTTTTTTTCAGCCGTGCAAAAAATACAGAAGATCAAAATTTGTGGTGTAAAACGAGTCATAAAAAAACAAAAACAAATGTTACATTTAGTTCCAACTGTAAAATGACTTCACACACCCTCTTTTACGCTATGCAATTTCCTTTGAATTTTTCTCAAGGAATAAAGTCCTAAGTCCCGTTCAGTCTGTTGGCGCCGATTCTCATTATGGCTACATGTAGAATGTTTCAAGAGCGTTCATAAGAAGAGGTCTTACTTTAGAGCATTAATGGCTCGAAATGTATGCCAAACGGACGAGCGCTTGACCTGTTTAGTCATTATTGTATTCTTACAAGACCTTTCGCTCTTCTACTTTGTGGGATAATTTATTGTTATTTAACCGATTTCTATAAAAGGAGGAGGTTATCAATTCGACTGTATTTTTTTATTTTTGTTATCTCAGAATTTTTGACTGGGTGAACTGATTTTGATGATTCTTTTTATTTTAAAGCTGGTGCTTCCTGTGTGGTGCCATTTTAATTTGGTCCATTTCTGGCAATGGTATCTATGAGAAAGTCACATAAGTGTTAAATTTGCATTAGGTATGTGCGCGACAAATGGGCGAATAACTCAATATCACGCCAAACGATTCTTATGATTCTTTTTTAATTGAAAATAATACACTTGAAGAGTAGTTTGATGAGAGATTGGTTAGTTTTTGATTATAGGGTTAAAAGTTTTTTATAATACGGAATGGTTTGGATACGTATTCTTAATTTATTCCTTTACATTACTTTCTTACACTTCGTAATTGTGGTCCATCCATACCTTTTGTTATGTAATACAAAAAGAATGGTTTCACTATTTCACTATGAACATATATCCTTAATAACGTAATTTCTTGAAACTTCAAGAAATAACCAGTAATTTCTTGAAGTTAGTAGTAGTTAGTTAAGATTGACTTCACTTGACATTCTAATAATACATTAATAATTAGAATTAATTCTTCTTTTTCCTTCTTCTTCCTGGCATTAATCCCGGCTATTGCCAGGGTCTACCAAAGAATTAGTTATAGATATTTAACTCTATTATGGCTACCAAATAAATGACAGGAAATACATATTAAGTGAGGCCGGTCGTGGCGCAGCGGCACGAGGTGTGACTGCAAAACCGACTGGTTGTGGGTTCGATCCCCACTCGAGGAGAAGAAATATTTACTTAAATTTATTTTTCCATTTCTTCGCTCTGGTGTCGAGGTTAAGCGCGGCGTTGAGTTCTGCCACTCAACACGCAATGCCTCCAGAATTCGGCAGAAAGTGGGGAACGGAGTGTCTTAACACTAGGTTCCCTCTGCCTACCCTGCTGTGTGCGGGATACAGCGTGAAGCTAATTTTTTTTTTTTTAAATACATATATGAATATCAATCAAAATGTATGTATCAAACATACATTTTGATTGATATTCATTCTTTTTTATATTGTATTGTATGTATAAGCATTTATGAATGTTTGTTTTTATTTATGAATGAATGTTTTTATCGCTTATAAAAAACCCTAGATTGGTCTCCTAAATCGTGAGTGCGGAAATGCTTTTATCTTTGATTGCAATTACATAGAAGCTTAATTTTTTTTATGCTTCAAGCGACCATAGGTTTAAATATTTAATATTAACTTCAGCTTGATACCTCCACGTGATTTCGAGATAAATGGTCTTGTCAAACGGACAGACGGGCAACACAGTGAACCTAAAAGGGTTCCATTTCTATATTTTGAGGTAAGGAACCTTCAAAAAGGTTATTTATATCATATTCCGACTGTTTAAAAATTTGCGTAAATGTCGGCATCCATATAAAGAAAATGTAAATTGCCGGTACCTTTACAATACGTAAGTATTATTTGTCCGCCTAAATATTTAATATAGCAATTTAAATTCACAGAATTAAAAACTACATTTGTATGCTTTACATTGTTGAATTTGTTTCCGTTGCGAATGCTTAGTTTGTTTACTTGTATTAGCAAAATAAATTAAGTATTCCTATATTTTAGCTGAATATAAAAAAAATGAGGCAATAGTGGCGCAGTGGCACAAGCGTTTGACTGTAAACGCGACAGATTTTGAGTTCGATTCCAACTCGGAGAAATGAAATATTGAAAATTTTCATTTTTTCACTCTGGTGTAGAGGCAAAAGCGCGGCGTTGAGTTCCGACACTTAACTCACAATGCCTCTACAATTCGACGGAAATTGGGGTGTGGAAAACTTTATACTAGACTCTCTCTGCCTATCCTGCTACATGCGGGATACAGCGTGAAACCGAACAAAACAAAAAATATATAATCATCATCTTTAATTTAAGTTCTTGGAACCATTGACCTTATCATATAGTTAATAAGAAAGTTCCTAAATGAAAATATTAAGGACAATGAAGTCATTGTCCTGCCGCTAATTAGCGGCACGTCTTGAATTGGGCAGCCGAACAGTCGACGCCTGTTCTCAACCACCGTACGGTTCAGAGGTTATCGTTGAAACTGCATATGCGGCCATATTTTTTAATTATCTTTGATTAAAGTCCCTTTTATTGAAGGGAATATATTTTTTTGGATATCTTTTTGTTGATCGTAATATATATTTTTAAATATGTGAAATGGTTTTTTAGCTTCACGCTGTATCCTTATTATAGCCGCGTAGGCAGAGGAAACCTGGGAAACTAGCGTTAGGACACTCCGTTCCCATTAAGACAGTTGCAGAGGCATTACGTGTTGAGTGGCTCAAAACAAACCTATATACGAAATGATTTAGCTATATAAATGATTTAGATCGTAGACAGCGACTATTTTTTACATTACACTCTTTAGATGTTATTATTAACATAAAACCAAGTTATGAATTATCAAAAAGTTAAACCAAAGGCTTGTTGTTGTCTAGTTATATGTATCTAGTTTTAATAATTGAGAACTACCCTCAACCTATATTGAGAAGTTTCACAAAAGTTTGCATCGCTATTACATTTCAAACCACCATCGTCGGTTTTCATCGAGTTAAATATATGTATGTATGTATTTCGTGTTTCTTGCCCGTAATGTAGGTCGGTCTGAAGTTTAACCTTGCTTGTGGCAGATGTTATTGCGAGTGTCGACTTTTTATTTTCACTTGTCGCAACTTTGTTTTACTTATGTTATATTTGTAATTCTAAGAAAGGCCATATTTAAAAGCATCATGTTTTTTAGGATTCCGTACCTTTTAAGGACAATAGGAATCCCTATAAGATCACTTTGTTGTTCGTCTGTCTGTTCGTCAAGAGCCTTTATCTTCGGAATACTTGATTCATATCGAGTTGAAATTCAAACCATATACACAGATCGATGACCCCATGATTTCTTGAAAACAAAACGTATTTCTATAAACGTATAAAGAAGATATGGCTTTTTATATAGCAAAAAACGGATATTTCAACACCATAAAGGAAATTAAAATTATTAAGGTACTTCCGGTTAAACTAGAATTATGAAATTTGGCAGCTAGCATGCATCTATAGGAAGTAATAGTTCAAGAAAAAATGTGAAACTTATACATTTGTGGTTAAATCCTAAAAAAAATAATTAAAATTTAATTAAATTTATTTGGTCTCATAATTTATTTTAATAAAATTAATTTTGATCTTCATATAAACATCTAAGCAATACGAACGGATTATATCATAAACATCTAAGCAATACGAACGGATTATATCATAAACTTCTCACTTAAAAAGTTAAGTAGGATTTTGTAAAGAAAATAAGTTACCCAATTTGCAATTTATTGTGCAGTAATAGTCCGTTTTATGACCAGGAACGTAGTATTTTTTTACTGTAGGTTCATCTTTAACGCGTCGTAACAAAACATTTGTTTCTAAGAGCCTAATACTCGTATACATGTAGGTTTGATAGATATTTTTTTTGGTTATTTGGTTACTGCTTTATGCTGTGTCCCCCATACAGCAGTGTAGGCAGAGGGAATCTAGTATTGAGACACTCCCTTCCCTACTTTCCACTTAGTTTTTCGAGACATTGGGTCTTGAATGGTGCAGCTCAACGCCGCGTTTTTGCTTTGTACCAGAGCGAAGAAATGAAAATGTTAATAAACTATTTATTATAGATAATTTTTCGATTTTGATAAGATACATTTTATAATTTGATAGATTTTTTAATAATAAATGTGTACAATTTGAAATTTTGTGTAAATTGAGTGTAGATTTTAGACATAAAGGTACGTGGTAATCCAACGCTACATTCCGAAAATTTTGTTTTATGTAACTAATGAATGAAATTTTTGCCCACAAAATTTATAGTTCGTGTTGGTACTTTAGATTCTATCAGGCATATGTCTTATGATGTATGTATATATAGAGTAGAAACTCGATTAATCGGACTAATTGTTGTCATCAGACATTTGGAAAATCGATAAAAAATCAGCTTCACGTTGTATCCCGCATACATCAGGGTAGGCAGAGGGAACCTAGTGTAAGACACTCCGCCCCCCACTTTCTGCCGAATTTTGGAAGCATTGCGTGTTGAGTGGCAGTACTCAACGCCGCGCTTTTGCCTCGACACCAGAGCGAAGAAATGGAAATATAAATTTAAGTAAATATTTCATCTCCTCGAGTGGGGATCGAACCCACAACCAGTCGGTTTTACAGTCACACCATGTGCCCCTGCCACGGCTGGCCTCGTAATACCATTTAATGTTTCTAAATCGTTGAAACAAGAAAATAAGAGGCGTGTTTATTCAAAATCTCGTTGACCCTCGTAATAGTTAGCGAAATGTGTTAAACTCATAAAAAGTAAACAAAATGTGTTTATATTTATGTTTTTTAATGAGTCATTCATGAATCTATTTTAAAAAGCTACCACTACAAAAGTTAACTTTTAAATTTCTTTTACATACTAGACAATCAAATCGGGAACAAAAAATAGGTTTTTGTTCGAAATTCGATAAGACTTCCGCAGATTTCAATTTGGTCTAGAGCTCGTGAACTCTAATATCCCTAAAGAGATTTTATTCAGAAATCTACAACGGTAAGCGTAAAGTCTAATTTTATTCCTTCTATTCACGTTGAACGTTATTTCTAAGTTACCCGATATTTTCGCAAAAAATAGTAGAATTTTGAATTAAATTCCAGCACATCCTCATGGGAGGTGACGGTGAGTGCGCAATATCTGAAATTCATCTTCGAAGTGTCACCAGCTACTGTGTAACGTGGATTTTTCGTTCGCGTTGCTTGACAGAAAATATTATTATAAGAAAATAAGTTTTTCAATTTCACACAATTCTAGCATTTTGCCGAGCAAATAGAGGGAACCTCGTGATTTATGTGTTGGTCTTTGGTTTTTCAACAATTTGACAGAACTCAGCACTGTAGTTTCAGTTACCAAATTACCAAAAGTTAACAGCAAATATTTTAAATACCTACAGCCAATATTGATGCTAGTCGTGGCGTAGGGGCACTGTAAACGTTGTAGGTTCGATTCCTACTCGGTGAAAATATTTCATATTTTCATTTTCTCGCTGTGATAACAAGGTAAAGCGCGGCGTTGAGTTTCGCCAGTATACACGCAATGTCTCCAGAATTCGACCGAAAGTGGGAAGGGTCTTAATACTAGATTCTTAATACTAGACACTGCATACACAAATGCCTTGGCACTAGAGCGAAGAAATGAAAACATTACTTAGCAATAATTCTTTCCCCCTAAAGGGAATCTAACCCACAACCGTCACATTACAATTACACGCTTGTGCCACTGATCCACGACGGTCTCAACTAAAATTAACTACCTGAAGTATATTAACCAGTCCTCTTTAACAAATCCGATAGCATTCTCCTCTGCATTTCTATTTTTAAAATGGCCAAAGTAATAGAGCGTAATATTGATTCACGTGGAAGACATACGAACGCTCACTCACTGGATGTAAATTCTTTTACGCGTTCTTTCAAACGTATTTTATTATACTCTAAAAACGTCTAAATCGAAGAGGCGTAGATGAAAGGAATATTGGTCAAGGCTTTTTCTTTTGTTTTAACATCAATCTTATGATGTTTAGATTTTTTAAAGATTTCATGTGAATAGGGCTTTCATAATGTGTTATTTTTATTAAATTTAATATGTTAAGATAACATGTTAAGGATAGGAAAATATTTTTGGTAAACTAATAAAAATTTTACCGTATCGGTATTTGAAGCTGCGCTTGTGCAATTTCCAAAGAGGCGGAATCGAATTCCTCTCTTTTATTAAGCTTTATGGTATCTTCTGAATGTTTGTATAATCTGTTCATTCTACACGCGTTATAGATTTTTATAGTATTTTTTATTTAGAAATGGTTGATATGTTTGTTAGATGATTTATAAAATGCAAAATTTTAATTGCATCCATATATGCAATATGTTTATGTCAATAGTGCAGTATCTACTTTGGCCAAATATTTATATATTTTTTTTATCAGCTTCACGCTGTATCCCGCACACAGCATGGTAGACAGAGGACCTAGTGTTAAGACACTCCGTTCCCCACTTTGTGCCAAATTCTGGAGGCATTGGGTGTTGAGTAGCAGAATTAAACACTGCAAATATTTATATAATAGCAGTTTAATAAACAGTATATTATAAAATATGTTTTTTTGCTGAAATTTATGATAGAGTAAAATTAACAATAATATCTTATATAGACTTAACTGAATGAACTTAATACGTAGGCTTAGTTCTAAGATTACATTTGGAATAGCTAAATAAAAATAAACTCCAATACACTAAAAACATTCGAAAGTCTTACTGGAGCTGGTCTGGTTGTTGACAGAGTTAGTAAAGTTTAAAACTGTTTACAGACTTTAACTCGGTTCGGTGGCTCCCGCTTTGCAACTTGCATATTTTATGCTATCAAGAAGTTATAGACACTATGGTTTTAAGCGAAGCGGAAAAATTACACTATAGTGGCCATATAGGAAGTGTATGATTGTGCTTTCGATGGTTGTGGGTTCAGGCCACGCTCAAGGGAATATTAAACTAACATTGGTAAGACAAGATCACGCAGTTCTCTCTTTCCAATACTCCCCTTAATAATGGAGAAGTGTGAAGCTGAACAAGAGTAAGCATACGAATAGATCATTTAATATATTGAAGCAATCAATATGGCTTGGAGTATTACAGATTTTTTTAAACATTTCCTTCCAATAATAATTTGTTAGATGATTGATAAATAATTACGAGAGCAAGAGAGCAGAAAGCAGATCCTACCAGATCAGATGGGACTAATAATGCACAGATGAGAGAGAGAAAGAGAGAGAGAGAGAGAGAGAGAGAGAGAGCGAGAGCGAGAAAGACATTGTTAAATATTATAATTGCAGCAATGAAGTAAAAACTCGGAGTTATTTATGTATAACTCTTGAAGGCTTCTTTTAACCAACCAAAAGTTAGCTACGTATATCAAAATAATCTTTATTTATTATTTATAAGCATATTTTAAATTTATTAAATTAAATTTATAAAGAAAACAAAAATAAAACAAACAAATATAATAAAAAATATATATTATTGTTAAATATAAACAAATTAGAAACAAAGTTAACAATCGTCATTTTACCAGAAAACGCCATATCTCAAAAGCATATGTCCAATTATTGAAACCGTCAGTAGCACGGTATGCCGGATATGAAACGCATATAACAGCATTTGGTGCTGCATCGAATGCAAATGCCATTAAATAATGCATAGTGTAGCTGTCATAACAGATTGTCCATGACTTATTCAAAATGATATCGACCACCAACAGTCTTCCTGGAAATAGTCACGTACATTGTTTATATAGAAATATTAATCAGCTTCACGCTGTATCCCGCACACTGCAGGGTAGGCAGAGGGAACCTAGTATTAAGACTCTCCCTTCCCCACTTTCTGCTGAATTCTGGAGGCATTGCGTGTTGAGTGGCAGAACTCAACGCTGCGCTTGTCCTCGACACCAGAACGAAGAAATGGAAATATAAATGTAAGTAAATATTTCATCTCCTCGAGTGGGAATCGAACTCACAACCACTCGGTTTACAGTCACACTTTGTGCTACTGCGCCACGACTAACCTCAAATAAACAGAAATATTAATATTATGTATGAAATTATCTTTACTGTATTCGAGGCCAATCGTAGTGCAAGGGTACAAGTCTGTGACTAAATGCGATTGGTTGTGGGTTCGATCCCCACTCGAGGATACCATAATATTTATATAAATTTACATTTCCATTTCTTCACTCTGGTGGCGGGGTAAAGCGTGGCGTTGAGTTCTGCCACTCAACATGTAATAGCTTCAAAATTCGGCGGAAAACAGTGAACGGAACGGTGTGTCTTAACACTATGTTCCCTCTGCCTACATTTCTGTGCGGTATATAGCGTAAACCTGAAAAAAAATATTATGGAATTATTTTTTGTGTTGTGTAACATCACTTAGTTCTATTCTTTCTGTCTATTCTTTAACTTGGGTGGCAAAACCTAATGTGTGCTGCCTTGTCAGTGTACCGACTGACATTTTTTTTGTGTATTGTTGAATGAACGTGATGATAGCGAATTCAAATTCAACTCAGAGTTTAAAAATAAGACGTTTTCCATTAGGAAAAGCAGCGTTAAGTTTCGCCAACACTTAATTGATACTTCACAAAAAAAATAGTAATTCTTTATGTCAGTCGCACATATTTTAAAAGTTTTTTTTACTCGTTATAACTATTTATTAAGCTTTTCGTTTATCGCTTAAGTAAAATTAAAATAATATGGCACTTTTGAAATAAAGTTAAGACGATTAAAATCACTCCTAATAAAAAATCTACTACTATGAAAGTCAAAAAAATCTACTACAAAGCAATAGAAGTGATCTTTTTGTAGTATAAAAATAACTCAATAAGATCAGACATTCCGAATAAATATTTAAATAGAATATTATAATTTAAATAGAATATTCAATACTACTTTAGCCTTGAAATCTAAAAAGCTTATAAATTTACGAGATGAGGTAACATGTTATAAAATTAGATTAAGTGAAATAGCACTATGGAATGTCAATATTTTCTTTTTCTTTAGCTTCACTCTTTATGCCGCATGTAGTAGAGTAGACAGGGAATCTAGTGTCAAGACACTCCGTTCCACACTTTCCGCCGAATTTTCAAGGCATTTCGTATTGAGTGGCGTTTACTATTACCGGCCTTGTTACCAGAGCGAATAAATAAATATATTAATAAATAATAATGCATTCCCTTGAATGGGAATCAAACCCACAACCGTCGTGTTTACAGTCACAGGCTTGTGACACTGCGCTACTAGGTACTACTGTCAATGTAATTAGCTGTCAATTCTAAGACTTATAAGACGAACTTAAAAAACTTAAAAGAATTATTTTGAAGGTAAAGGAAAAATTACCTCATTAGCTGTCTTCTTGTACTCAAATCGTAAAGATAAATATATTTTGCTTTATTAAAAAAGTACTAATTCCAACCAAATAGTTATAGATATGTTTTTTATTTTTTAATATATATAATTTTGAAGAAATGAAAATATAAATGTAAATTAATATTTCATTTCCTCGAGTGAGGATCGAATCCACAACCAGTCGATTTTAAAGTCAAACTTTGTGCCCCTGCGCCACGACTGGCCACACACGTTTACACCTACAAATACATTTAAACTCTAACACAATTTCAGTTTTAAATATATGAATGAGCAACTAAAAAAAAAATCAGCTTCACGCTGTATCCCGCACACTGCAGGGTAGGCAGAGGGAACCTAGTGTTAAGACACTCCATTCTCCACTTTCTGCTGAATTCTGGAGGCATTCCGTGTTGAGTGGCAGAACTCAACGCCGCGTTTGTCCTCGACACCAGAGCGAAGAAATGGAAATATAATTTAAGTAAATATTTCATTTCTTCGAGTGGGGATCGAACTCACAACCAGTTGGTTTTACAGTCACACTTTGTGCCCCTGCGCCACGACTGGCCTCAACTGGAGCAACTAAGCTTAATCATTCCGTAGTTTCGTTCCCACAAGAGATTTACGTCTAAATTTTCAGTACATTTGTTACCGTTCCGACTTAAAGACTTGGCCCATTAATGTCGTTTATTGATAGCTCTGAATTCTCTGGTGATCTCATCGCGACAAATTTAGAAATCAGCTGTTGGTTTAAGCCATTGTTTGTTATTAATTTGTGGAATAGCTGAATGTTGTGTTTGTTGTAATATTCAATTTTAGTATTAAAATAAATGAGTTATAATATATAGATATATTATATAGTTGAATCCAGTCGTAGCGTAGAGGTGCAAGTGTGTGACTCTAAACGCAAATGGTTACGGGTTCGAGCCGCACCCGACGACATGAAATATTTAATATTTTCATTTATACGCTCTGGTGTCGAGGCAAAGCGCAGCGTTGAGTTCCGCCGCAAGCAAAATAAAAATTGTTATAAAAACGTTTTTGTATTGAGTATTCACGATTACTACAAGTAATACTACTAGTAATTGATATTACTTTAAATATAGCTATATAATCAATCAATCAATTAATTAATTAATTAATTAATTAATTAACGATCGATCTTTATATGAAAATATTCTGTCATTAAAATACATTTTATGTTAATATTAATTTTCAAATTACGAATTGCTGAAGCTATGTGATGGATTAAAAAAATATATTAATATTGGCGTTCGAAATGAACGTACATAATTGTGTACATAATTAAAACTAATTATGCCGATAATTGAGTTGAGGCCAGTGGTGGCGCAGGGGCGTGACTCTAAATGCGACTTGTTGTGGGTTCCATCCTCACTTGAGGAAATGAAATATTTATCTAAATTTATATCTTCATTTCTTCGTTCTGATGTCGAGGCAAAGCGTGGTGTTGAGTTCCGCCCCTTAATACGCAATGCCTCAAGAATTTGGCGGAAAGTGGGAAACGGAGTGTCTTAACACAGGGTTCTCTCTGCCTACCCTGCTGTTGCGGTATACAGAGTGAAGCTGATTTAATTTAATTTATGTCGATAATTATTTATGTTTTGTTAATTATATCACTGCTGCTGCTGCAGCACGCATTGCTTTATTGCACGATGTTTCTAAGTTCAAGTACTAAAGAGAAGATAACAACAATGTTTAGAACCAGTTGCACGCTTTTTCAAGACACTCCGTTCTTCGTTTTCCGCCCGAATTTGAGACATTGCCTATTGAGCTTCAGAACTTGTCAGAGCGAAGAAATGAAAGTAATTAATTTCACCGAACATGGATTGAACCTGGTTGAACCATGGTTATACCATCGCATTAACAGTTTGTCCCAAGTCGTCGTCGTCGTCGGAATGAAAATATTAAATATTTCGTTTCGTCAAGTAGGAATCGAACCCACAAACTGTCGAGTTTACAATGCCACTCCGCCACGACTGGTCTCTAATATAGTTATATTAAAATATTTTTATATATCTACAATAGTGAGAAACATTAACTACAATTGTAATGTAAATAAAGGAAATAGTCATAATGCATATGGTGATACGAACCGACGCTATTATTATCTTGTACATAATTATAAATCAACATACTACACCTAAATATATCTATGCATGTAAATATGTATTGTTAACAGTTTTGTTATGACGAATTGGGACGGAAAGTGAAGAACGGAGTGTCTTGACTATTAGATGGACTATATCCCATTTTATTTGGAGACTATCATATAAAATCTAAATTTGAATAATTTTGGATTGGATCAATTAATTTAAATAGATCTTCGTGTATAAAAGCTGCTTTCAGAACTCTGCGGAAAGTGGGGAAGGGAGTGTCTTGACACGAGGTTCCCTCTGCCAACTGCCTCTGTGTGCGAGTTAGAGCGTGAAGTTGATTTTTTAATACAATTTTTACTTACACCGGTCACTTTTGTTCTTCTACCTGAACATGTAAGTTGAACTAAAAAACAACTGCTTACACGTGCACACAACATGCACTTTTAAACCTTATCGCGACACCAGATCCTATAACATGTGTTTCCTATAAAAAATTAAAACAGAATCATTTTAAGGTCACTAGGTTATCTCTATCAATAACAAAATATAGGCTAAATTTAAAAAATATGACTTTTTAACATTAAAATATAAATACAAAGGCAATATCTTCCAATTTCCACCTATGTTAGTAAAATATGAGTGTTAAATGGTGAAACCTAACGAAGTCCTGTATTGAGCCAGGAAAACGAAAAAAATCTTTAAAATTAAAACATTCCTTTGATTGAACCCATAACCATTGAACTACTATTAAAGTCTCAACAGCATCCCACGATTGCGAATAAATAAATCAGCTTCACGTTGTATCCCGCACACAGCAGGGTAGGCAGAGGGAACCTAGTGTAAGACACTCCGTTCCCCACTTTCTGCCGAATTCTGGAGGCATTGCGTGTTAAGTCAACGCCGTGATTTGCCTCGGCACCAGAGCGAAGAAATGGAAATATAAATTTAATTAAATATTTCATCTCCTCGAGTGGGGATCGAACCCACAACCAGTCGGTTTTACAGTCACGCTTTGTGCCGCTGCGCCACGACTGGCCTCGTTAATCGTAAATAAATATATATATTGTTATAATAATATGTGAAACACGAACGCAAACTGCAGCATTGGCTTTGATCCATTTGTTACATAAGTATGAAATTGTTCCAAATGCAACGTATATTTTGATATCAGGAAGAGCATGTCCGGCTCAAGGTCTGTTATCAGTTGCCTCAATATTGGTGCATTCTATTATTAATATTCTATTTCAATTTAACTCAGCATCACAGATGAATAATAAATAATTTTCAATTATAACTAAATTAGTCTCGATGACTACTTTTATTTTCTATAATAAATAAACTAATAAAATAAATAAATAAATCAGCTTCACGCTGTATCCCGCACTGCAGGATAGGCAGAGGGAACCTAGTGTTAAGACACTACGTTCCCCACTTTCTGCCGAATTCTGGAGGCATTGCGTGTTGAGTGGCAGAACTTAACGCCGCGCTTGTCCTCGACACCAGAGCGAAGAAATGGAAATATAAATTTATGTAAATATTTTATCTCCTCGAGTGGAGATCGAACCCACAACCAGTCGGTTTTACAATCACATTGCCCCTGCGCCATGACTGGCCTCTATAATAAAATGAACAAATATTTTGATTAAAATTAAATGAAAATAACGATGAAAGATTTCTTCTGCAATTTCCACAAAAACGGAAATTGCTTGTGTCTTAATTCAACACTATGCATACAGTTTTTTTTTATTCCAGATTTTAATTACGAATTAAAGTTTAGCTTTCGTAATGTATTTCGCACACACGATACAGCGCGAAGCTAAAAAAATATTACTTACTTTCTTACTGTCATCAACCTCTTCAAATACGCCCTACGGGGGGTTCTCATGCTTTTTACGTGACCTTCCTCTAGTATCTTTGATACTGTGTTTTCGAAGGTCAACCGTGGTCTCCCTCTACCTCTCTTACCACTCACTTTTCCATCATTATATAATAAAACATTTTTTTTATAGCATTGGGGGGAAAGAGTTTTCACATAGTTCACCTATTCGTATATATAGGTGAACTATATGAAAACTATATATGATTTACCTTAACGAACAACTTTATATGATAGTAAAGTGCAGTTTCATGTAGAGGTTACAACTCCATTATGTTTATTTTGTATGTTATGATTTCGTTTGAGATATTTTATCGTTGTTTTCGAGACGTGAAATTAAATAATTTTTGGGGTTGCGTAGCTCATAAGGTTAAAACGTAACCCTTGTAGGATCACTATGTTGTCTGTTTGTCCGTCTGTCAAGACCATTTATCTCGAGACCGCGTGGAGATATCTATAATAGCTGAAATGAATACCAAATTTTCAGGTCTATATTTCCTAAGCGCAGACAAATCAAGCTTCCGAGTCGACGCAATCAAAAGTTACAAGTATTTATGCATCGATTTTGCTTTAAATTGTATGAAATTCGCCGCACCATCAAAACCTATAGGGTCCGGTGAGCTAGGTCCGGTGAGCAGGTATGAAATTAGGCACGAAGTGAGAACTTACAATACAGATAAAGGCAAAATCGGAAAATTGAACATTAACAGGTATTTCACATAAAAAAACATTACAAACTTATATATGTAGTTCATTTCATGCAAAATATGTGCTAACGCTCGCAAACTTCAGTTTGTAAATTTTATAAGTAGTACTTCGATTTTAAATTGCTACGGAAGCCTCGGGGGGCGAGCTCATTAATAGCTTATTTTCTGTGAAATGCGTTTACTAGACACAGGTTTAATATAATACTGAACGTCACTTTCAACGAGTTATTTTTTAAAATTAGTATATAGAAAAACTAAACTTTTAGACACATTATTTGTTTTTTCTTTAAAGTCTTGACCTACTGAGCGGATGTCGACTTGATACATGTGCAAGAATGAATCAGACATCGCGTCCAGCAGTCTGATTGAAGCCATGATGTCATGGGGCACGAAATTAGAAACCTAGCGGCATTGCGGTGTCGCACCATACGATTATTCACGTATTTTATGACTTATGACTAACGTGACCGTTCTTCGTTCGGCTCAAAACGGGATTTTTAGGGTCGCTTTCGTGTTTTTAGAGGTGTGCTTTAATTTTTTAAAGATTTACTTTTTTTTATAGTATTAAATCAGCTTCAAGCTGTATCCAGCTGTATGTAGGGTAGGCAGAGGGAACCTAGTATTAAGACAGTCCGTTCTCCACTTTTCGACGTATTCTGGAGGCATTGCGTGTTGAGTGACGGAACTCTACGCCGCGCTTTGCCTCGACACCAGAGCGAAGAAATGGAAATATAAATTTAAATAAATATTTCATTGCCTCGAGTGGGGATCAAATCCAAAACCAGTCGATTTTACAGTCACATTCTGTGCCTCTGCGCCACGACTGGCTTCTTCTTTCATAGTGGCTTTCGTTATTTTAGAACTGCTTTCTTTTTCTAGACATCTGATAGTGTTTTTGTTTTTTTAGGTGTAATTACATTTTAATATTTTTTTTCATGCTTCTGTCCTTTTGTGGACTATTCCATTCAGTTACTTTTTAGTGATAGTGTACTGTGATAATGCGATATTCGACCGACAAAAATTTACATGCGATTCGGGACGAATGGGATATCTGTACATCCTGGTAGAATGCTTCGGGACACCGGGGCACACAAGCGAAAAACGGGACAGTCCCTTTCAAAAAGATACGCCTGGTCACATTACTTATGACACAAGTACAATATAGGAATACAACGAGTTAGCCAAATATAGTATCAGTTACGTAGTGGCAAGTATCAAAATTGATGTCAAATCGAAACTTAGTTTCGGTGTAAATAGTATTAAGGTCATTCGTAAATATTTAGCCCCTTTTGAATAGACAGCAGTTTCCAATTTAGGAAATGCATGAACGGCGCGAAACGGTGTCAGTTTGATACGGTTTTAAATATAAGGCTTCGAAACTAAAATAAAATTGCCCTCGTTTTCTGTTTTTAATTATTAATGTCATAGCAAATAGTTGATCTTAAAATTAGCTTTCCAATATTGAACCAGGGTGGTGAAATAAAATTTTATAACAAAAAAAAAAATTGTAGTTAGATGGTATCCAAATTTTCTTGGTCCTTGTTCTAGCAACTATGGAGTACTTTGAGTGAAAATTGGAATGGTTTAGTTTAAAGACCTCTTCTTATTCCACAATATACTGGAGATTTTTATTTCAGCTTCACGCTATATCTCGCATTTGGTACAAGAGGTGTGGTAGGAGATAATGGTAATACACTCCGCTCACCACTCTCCTTCGAATTATGGCGACATTGCGTATTGAGTGGCGATACGCACCGTTTTGCTTTGCAGAGCGAACAAATGAAAAATTAAATATTTACTTTCCTCAAGTGGTGATCAAACCCACAAGCTGTCGCGTTTACAGTCACTGCATGTCACTGTTTGCGCCACAACTGGCCTTCTAAAAGTTATAACGACAAGTATCTCTAGTTTACATCTTTATAAGTATTATTTTAAGAATACACTTCAGAATGATTATTTCGAAATAGCAGCCTTTTAAGATTAACTTTGAGCTTTTATTTTGTACTAGCAAGCTCCTTTTACGACTCAACTTGAAGTTAATTCTATAAGAAGATTGTTGTGTAAGTGCACTGAGAACCCGCGGTGCGTTTGAAAAATGCACTTCTCTATACCATTTAAAAATAAATAGCATCCTGTCAGATAAATATGGGAGTAGCAAGACTTTATCAGCGGATATTAATATAAAACTAGGTTTATTTTATGCTTAAATATGTATCTTTTCTTTTAATTTTCTGATGTATCCCATAAGAAGCAGGGTATACAGTGGGAATGTGAGAATTTAGTGTTAAGACATTCTGTTCCTTACTTTTCGCCGAATTTTTGAGGAATTGCGTATAAGGTTGCGAAACTTTGAACATCACGCTTTGCCTTTTATTAGAGCGAAGAAATGAAAATATTCAATATATCATTCCTCGAGTTGGAATCGAACCCACTACCGTCTCGTTTCAAGTCATTAAAAATATATGTAACGTTGGTTATACGAAATAAATTGATTCTATTATTAAATATTATCAAAGCCTAAATAAAGTCATTCTAAGTTAATTTTACTTCTTTTATAATTTACTGAATCTTATATTTAAGTTGCGAAAGCTAGATAAGTAATCTTAACTACCTTAATAAGCGTTCTAGATAATAATCTTATATAAATATATTATAAATTATAATAGGTCCTTGAATAAGTTATCGTTTTTTTTTTTTGTTTAAAAAAAAAATTAAAATATAATGCTTACAATGACATTACTCAGTATTGTCCATCATTAGAGACCACTTTCTCCCATCTCTCTGGTAGCAATTGAATCCCCTGTCGGAAAAACGACTCATCTTTCGAGGCAATCCAGGAATCAAGCCATTTTTCGGCTTCTTCAAAAGAATGGAAGCGCTGCTCGCTTAAACCGTGCGCCATCGACCGAAACAAGTGGTAATCGGAGGGGGCTATGTCCGGTGAATACGGCGGGTGGGGTAGAACTTCCCATTGAAGTGTTTCCAGGTAAGTTTTGACTGGTTTTGCCACATGTGGCCGAGCATTATCATGTAATAAAATCACTTTGTCGTGTCTCTGCTCGTATAGTGGCCGCTTTTCTTTCAGAGCGCGACTCAAACGCATCAACTGAAGTCGATAGCGAGCTCCCGTGATAGTTTCATTAGGTTTAAGCAGCTCATAATAAATTACGCCCTGCTGATCCCACCAAATGCAGAGAAGAAGCTTAGAACCATGGATATTTGGTTTTGGCGACGATGTTGATGCGTGACCCGGCATGCCCCACGATTTTTTTCGCTTTGGATTGTCGTAGTGAATCCACTTTTCATCCCCAGTGACGATACGGTGCAGAAAACCTTTTCTCTTTTGCCGTTGAAGCAACAATTCACACATGAGAAAACGTCGTTCTACGTCTCTCGGCTTCAACTCATACGGCACCCAATGCCCTTGCTTTTGGATCATTCCTAACGCTTTTAAACGTTTTGAAACTGTTGACGCATCTACTTGTAACGTTTTCCCGAGCTCTACTAACGTCTGACATGGATCTTCTTCAAGCAATGCCTCCAATTCTGTCTTCAAATTTTGTCGGTGCTCCAGAACGCTCTTTGTCTTCAAGGTCAAAATCATTACTTTTGAAGCGCCTAAACCAGTCTCTGCACGTTGTATTCGACAAAGCATTGTCTCAACGAGAATTCTGTGTGCTTCTGCTGCAGATTTTTTCTGAATAAAGCAGTGCAATAAAATTCCCCGCAAAAACACTTTATTTGGCACAAAAGTACACATTTTCACAAAGGGAAAATAAATATGTAGTTGACACTGTAGTAAACACTATTCTACTATAATTTGAGGTTACATATAGTACTACTTTGGTGATTCGTTACCGTACGAAATTCCATGCACAGAGTGCCGCAACGCCATTTTTCAAAAAACAGCAGCAACTTATTCAAGGTCCTAATAATATTATAATAAATATATTTTAATTTTTTTTTTCAAACGTTTCGTGTATCATCAACTTCTATGATATATTCATGAGGTAAGGTAGATGGTCTCTTGGATTCATTGCTTCCTTTTTTCAATATTGACATTTTGTATATTTTTTAGTTATATTCATGAAATTACATATACTAATGTTATTATAACGATCTAGGATTTAAAATGACTAATTTAAACTTAACTTATTTTTTTTTAGTTATCTATACAATACTACACTAAGATCGCTTCAATTGGCACTTTTCCTACTGTTTCTATCTAAATGTAAGACAGTTATTGCGTTCTTTGTATTTACAAGCAACAACACACTACTTCCATTATCAATGGAAAATAAACAAAAATACAACTTAGTTAACCAACCATGTACGTATGTTATGATATAAGCATTATCATTAAATTTGGATTCGTTCATTTCCCATGATTACTATAAGTATGTGTTGTACGAAAACCATAATTATTGTTAAAAAAAATTCAGCTTCACGCTGTATCCCGCACATAGCAGGTTAGACAAAGGGAACTTAGTGTTAAGACGGAATGTAGCGTACATTCCCCACTTATCGCCGTAATTTTGAGGTATTGCGTGTTGAGTGGCGGAGCATAATTTTTTTTGTCAACTTCATGCTGTATCCAAATTTAAAATATGGATAGAAAGAAATAACTGTCGAAATACTTGTCCACTTCCATCAAAACCTTATGTCTTGCCAAAACGGAGAAATGATGTAGGTACTTAAAAACAAATCAACCAAATTAAAATTATTTATTACCCTGGGTGAGAATCGAACCTACAACCATCGCATTTACAGTCAGATCCTGTCCTACTGGTCTACAATAGGTCTCAGGAATATTTAAAAACTTGATTTATTCACAAAATAATTCACACAAACATTTTATTTATAGTTTATAAAATATGCTCAAGATAATATATCCACTAGGTTAAATTTCACCATTTTATGAGATCCAAAGTTGAATATTACCTGATTTACAGCTTTGTGGTATTGCGGAGTATAAAATGAAAATTTATATTTGAAAATAAAATTCAACTTGAATATTTTGCATCCAAGATAGAACAGCTAGGTTTCCTAATATCTCGCTTTACCGGTGGGTTATAAATCCTCAGTATTTCGGACTTTCATAAAGCCAGGGCTTGAAAAGCGCTGCCACGACTAGATGTACCTAACGTATAAACATATATCACCGGTCCCCTTTGGAGGTGACACAGGACATATACTCGACACAATATTATTGTGTGTTCTGGAGTTATTTTTGAGAGAAAAACATAGATTCCTGTGTTGTGTTTTTAAGGAGCTTTTGTGTGTAGCTCTGATTATGTCTGTTGAAACAAAGGATTAGCAGAGACTCATCGTATTTGCTTTCATCTTATTTCTTAGTTTAATTAATACAGCCTCGCGCTGATAGAGGGAACATAAGAGACTCCATTCCCGACTTTCCGCCGATTTTTTCGAGGCATAGCGTGTTGATGGTAGAACTCAACGCCGGGTTTTTGCCTTGGTGCTAGAGCGAAGAAATGAAAATATTAAATAAAAAAATTAGCTTCACGCTGTCTCCCGCACACAGCAGGGTAGGCAGAGGGAACCTAGTGTTAAGACACTCCGTTCCCCACTTTCTGCCGAATTCTGGAGGCATTGCGTGTTGAGTGGCAGAACTCAACGCCGCGCTTAACCTCGACACCAGAGCGAAGAAATGGAAATATAAATTTAAGTAAATATTTCATCTCTTCGAGTGGGGATCGAACCCACAACCAGTCGGTTTTTGCAGTCACACCTCGTGCCGCTGCGCCACGACCAGCCTCAAATATTAATGAAAATATTAAGAAATAACAATTCACTCCCTTGAGTGGAAATTGAATCCACAACCGTCGTGTTTCAGTCACACCCTTGTGCCCCTAGGCCACGACGGCCTCAATTTTTTAGTTTAAATGGAATATTTAGACTAAATTGTTATTGTTAAAAATAAATAAATAAATCAGCTTCACGCTGAATCCCGCACACTGCAGGGACGGAACCTTGTGTTAAGACACCCCGTTCCCCACTTTCTGCCGAATTCTGGAGACATTGCGAGGCATCTAGAGGCATATTGAGTGGCAGAACTCAACGACGCCCTTGTCCTCGACATCAAAGCGGAGAAATGGAAATATAAATTTAAGTAAATATTTCATCTCCTTGATGGGGATCGAACCCACAACCAGTCGCGTTTACAGTCACACTCTGTGCCGCTGCGCCACGACTGGCCTTTATTATTATTGTTATTGTTTAAGATTATAAAATATACCAACTAACACGACTCATTTATCTTCTTCTCTCTTCTCTCGTGTTAATTGACTCAAAAGAGACTCTTCTTTCGTGTTAATTGTGTGTGATTTATTAATAAAATTATGAAAAACAGAATATATTCATAGATATTTTCTTTAATATTATTAATATGAGAGAAGTTTATATACTATCCAATTATTATTAACGGTATAAACTAATTTTCAAGCTAACTGTAAGTTTGAATATTAATAACCTAATTCAAGATACATAATCGGATTCTTCGAGATAGAGTTTTGCTGTGCGGCTTACAGCATGTGGTGAATTTTGTAACATTTTATAGCGTTTTGTATATTTGAAACGGTAAAATATTATAAAATAACGTAACACTAGTTTAATAATGAGGCCTGTCGTGGTGCAGCGGCACGAAGTGTGACTGTAAAACCGACTGGTTGTGGGTTCGATCCCCACTCGAGGAGATGAAATATTTACTTAAATTTATATTACCATTTCTTCGCTCTGGTTTCGAGGTTAAGCGCGGCGTTGAGTTCTGCCACTCAACACGCAATGCCTCCAGAATTCGGCAGAAAGTAGGGAACGGAGTGTCTTAACACTAGGTTCCCTCTGCCTACCCTGCTGTGTGCGGGATACAGCGTGAAGCTGATTTTTATTTTTAGTTTAATAATGTTTTAGTTATAGATATTTGAATCTCCAATTTTATTGAGTACTTGTGTTTGGTGTGCACCTCTGTCCGAGTGGTTTTCGAATTCAAATAAAAGACACTCCGTCCTCCACTTTCTGCTGAATTCTGGAGGCATTGTGTGTTGAGTGGCAGAACTCAACGCCGCGCTTGTCCAATTCGAATTAAAATTTTTGAATTTAATATTAATATTTATTTCCATCCCTGTATATATCTGTATATATCTTAACACTACGTTTCTCCTGCCTACCCTGTTATATACTTTATACAGCGTGAAACTGAAAAAAAGGCAATGTTAAATCAAAAAATAATTAATCACAACTCATCGACCACGCAGACTCAAGTTATATAATATTTGCAATGTAAATTCGCAATTTGTTGGCAGTCGAGGAAATTACATCACAAAGAAAAATACAACGCCTCGCCTTCGTTACTATGAAATCTGAATATATTGCAAGGAAAAATGCAGCTGTCTTCAATTTTAATCGTCGCTTTTTTAATAATTGCTTTCTTCCTTCACGTTTACTACAAAATATGAAGCGAACTTCGCTACTAATATTATAGTAGTTTTATCAGTATACTTTTTATAGATACACTTTTGTTAAATGTAATATAAGAAAAATCTTCGAGTAGTTGCGTTTTTGAATGATATGATCTATACATATAATAAAATCGTAATTGATCGTTGTTTGTACATGGAAGATATATGAGAACGTCTATTATTGGGATTGGCATGTGTCTATGTAATTGAGCCTAAAGTAATGATTTTTTTTAACTTTTGTGTTTTTATCTTTGCATCTGTGCATGTTAATCTCGGAAATTGCTTAACTCATTTAAATGCAGTTTTCACTATTGTAATTCAGGTAACTTCTGATTTAGTGTTTGTAATAATTCAATTGGTTCATAACTAACAATAACTCGTTTTTTGAAACGGTGTAATAATAATTTTTAATATATAGATTTTAAAACATGAAAGAAATTCTCATTACTAAGTAAATAATTAGCCAGTTTTTAATATTAAAGAAAGGCTAAAAGGTCTATAATATAGAAGTATGGCGATCCACTAAAAGCGACGAAAATCTATAAATCTCAATTATTGTTTATCCATATTTCTGATCTTTCAAGAAATACTAAGCTTGTAAATTGCTTCTGGCATGATGCAATTAGTTCGTAATATAATTATGTTTCATGTTAGACATTGTGGCAAAATATCTGCTATAAGATATTTTTATTTTTGTTGTGTAGTTTCTTGTAAAACAGAATATCTATAGGTATAATATATTTTTTTGAGTAAACTTATAAAGTAAATTTAAGAATTTAATCTTGACTATATAAGTAATATAAAATTTTCAATTTCAAATAATGGGAATCTATTCATTGTAAAAAGTCAAAAATGTCAAAAGTCGTATTCACTTTTGTTTTAACATAAAATATAGATTTGTTTATTTGCCGTCGAAAGCTTTGAAGGATGCGGAGCAAGTAAAGCGTTTGAAGAGTTTACATGATATGATTTATTAGTCTTTGCGTAATTTTGAAAGTGGATTGTTCAATGGTCGTATTTGAAGTGACGTGTGAAATATAAATAAAAAGAGTANTGTTTGGTGGGAGAACTCAACGCCGCGCTTAACCTCGACACCAGAGCGAAGAAATGGAAATATAAACTTTAAGTAAATATTTCATCTCCTCGAGTGGGGATCGAACCCACAACCAGTCGGTTTTGCAGTCACACCTCGTGCCGCTGCGCCACGACCGGCCTCAAACATAAAGTATAGATTTGTTTATTTGCCGTCGAAAGCTTTGAAGGATGCGGAGCAAGCGTTAAAAGAGTTTACATGATATGATTTATTAGTCTTTGCGTAATTTTGAAAGTGGATTGTTCAATGGTCTTATTTGAAGTGACGTTAAATATAAATAAAAAGATTATTGCTCATATTATTATAATAAACCGTAATCTTTAGGCATTTCCGTCTTCTTGTTTTCTGATTTATGTTAATTTTAGAGAACATTTTGTGTCGTGGAACCTAACTCTGCACTTTTAATTTAACTTAGCTTCACGCTTTTCTCTAGCGGGGTAGTTAGACAGAACGGAGCGCCAAACGCTAGGGAAATACAAATATAATAAATTTATTTGTACCCCTAAATTGAAACCGAACCGGTTACCATCCCTTATTGAGACATTTCAGCCAGTAGATTATTTTTGTGTTATAAAATACACAATAACTATTTCTACATATTATTATAACAATACATACATATTATTATTATAAAAATGAAATAATATAGTTTTTTTATTAACACATATTTTAAAATATTCAAAAGGTTTGTTCTACATTTTTCATAATACACTATGCTATATTTTATAATTTTTCATGCATCTATATTTTTTTAACAGTTTTCATATTCTTTTGTGGCACAGTTCTGTTTAATATCTCCTTTACACTCGTACTAATTACTTTGTAATGTGGAGCAGTTACATTTAACGCGGACGTAAAAACCATTATTTAATACCAAAGGAAGGATGTTCGCTATTTGTAAGAACATTCTCAAAATGGGTTCATTTTGTTCCATTATTTCGTTGCATCAAGTACTATAAGGGTATATTAATAAAAACTGTGCGTGAGTGCCTCTATCAGGAAAATTGTTAGGCTTTGTCTTTTTTTTTCCTTTCACTGTACTTCATTATTCTTATAAGGAAATAAGGTGGAAAATAATTCAATTATATTCTATAAAACAGAATTACTTTAGCGACAAAATACATACACAAAGGCTATTTATTATGGAAAGTATATCCTACTTAAAAGCAAATATACTAGCAAGTTGATGGCAGTCTATATTAATTACTAATTGAAAACTTGTTCCCTAATTTAATTCAATAAAATTTATATTCCAGGTTGCCATTTTAGTTTGATCAAGTGAATTATTTTTTTATACATTCTATAGCTATAGAAACAGTAGGTTGATCATTTCAATTATAATAAGATTTAGTATATCACAAACACATAGCGCGGCGTTTAGCACCGTCACGCAAACGCAACGTATCGAATTCGGGTGGAAAATGAAAAACAAATATTCACTGGGCTCTGCCTCCCTTACATGAACGACTGAATTGAAAAATCTAATAACAACATTTTGAAAAAAGTTTAATTTCAAAAAATTCACCCCAAAAAAATTGTTTAATTTACTATAAAAATATAGGTTTCAGGTAATTTGTAAAATATTATTTATTTAAACTTTTAAACTTTGTCTATTGCTTTCATATATTAAAATAGAAGTTTCTAGTTAATGCTGCATAATTGCGAGATTAGAGAACGCTGTAGCGTTAATCTCATGTGTTGTACGGCGTTTGTTCCCTGTCACATGATCGTGTAACATTAGCAAACAGCGTTCCTTATATCCTTATATAAAGTTGGTATACGTCGATAACCTTACATGATAACGTCATAAGAAAATATTGATAAAAAGTTGGTATTCTTAGGAATGGACTTGAATTTAAATATTATTATTATTTTCTTAAATACAAAGGAGTTAACTGATTTTTTTTTTCACGATAAATTAACATTTATTTGGATTCTTTAATACAAGTATTTTTTTACTTAAATTATGCAGACTATTTATAAGTAACAATGAATGGATAGATAAGTCACAAGCAGAAAAATTAGGACTCTCGCTTGTTCCGCGCTCTCTCGCTTGCACCCTCGGCTTAGGAGGAACGTGACAATGGAGTCTTGCTTTTTCGTGCTTGCAGCCGGCGTTTATCGATTTATTACACGTTGTCACGTCAAAAAAATTTGTAATATCTAAAATCTCTAAAATATGAAATAAATATAATCTCTATTTATGTTTTACAACGAGACTGGCTTTTGAACGAAATGACATTAACACACTGAAACGTTAGGTATACAAAACCCAACAGTTACAAAAAATCTTTACCGAATTTTGGGCGACTAAAAGTTAGTTTGAAGCGACTGCACTCGAAACACATGTGTAGATTTACAGAATTCATTTTGCCTGCAAAACTATACCTTATGCTTATATAATAAGTGCTATTTTCGCATTTACATTTTTGCATTGGACATTTGAATTCGGCCACATCTGGGACTTAAAATGACAAACACACTAGCTCTTATGTCTCTTACAATAAATGCTAATTTACCAAAAACTAGAAAGTTAAAGTGCAATTTTATTTTGTTGATTTATGCAAAAGCCGACATCGAGTGCATTTGACAGGTAAAATTTGTAAATTTTGGTATATGTGTGAATCTCTGCTAAATTATACAACAGTAATAAATCAAATCAGCTTCACGTTGAGTGGCGGAACTCTACGCCGCGCTTTGCCTCGACACCAGAGCAAAGAAATGGAACAACAGTAATATATGCGAATATACATATGTACTATACGCCAAGAGCAGTTTCACGCTTTTCCCGCATATTTGTTTTCTCATTTTTTTTTGTTTTCCTAGAAATTTCGTCATTATAAGCAAAGGTCGCGGAAAGTGGGCTGCCTGAATGCCTACATGACGTGCACTGATTCAACCTTATGAGACATATAAAAACAATATTCTACAAATATAGTCTTCTGTATTAAGTAATGTGAAGAAAACTGTACACACACACAGTAGTGCGTAGCGTGGACCTGATTTAATGTTAATTTAGTATATAAATAGTATACGAGCGTATACTATTTATATACTAAATTCGCGAAATTATAATGTCCAAATATATATAACACAATATTTGGACATCATAATTTCGCAAAAAACATTTTAGGTCCTTTATTGTAGATATGACATAACATTTTACCTTGATCTACCTTGATCTAGGTTTAAGCGTTGTAACTGTGATGGGCGGACAGGTTTTGTAGTGTGGGCTTAAAGTTAAGGCCTAAGTTTTGCTACCAAGGTTAAGTATTTCAATGAAATTAACTATTTTATTTATGTTCAGCTTCACGCGGTATCCCGCATACAGCGGGGTAGGCAGAGAGAACCTAGTGTTAGGACACTCCCACTTTCTGCCGGATTCTGGAGGCATTGCGTGTTGAGTGTCAGAACTCAACGCTGCGCTTTGCGTTGACACCAGAGCGAAGAAATGGAAATATAAATTTAAGTAAATATTTAATTTCCTCTAGTGGGGATCGAACCCACAACCAGTCGGTTTTACAGTCACACGTTGTGCCCCTGCGCCACGACTGGCCTCATTTATTTATGTTAAAATGTTTTAATCTATATGAAAAATATTATAGCATGTTTTATCATTTTATTGTCGAGTTATAAGCCAGTGGGGGCGCAGGGGCACAAAGTGTGACTGTAAATGCTGCTGGTTGTGGGTTTGATCCACACTCGAGGAAATGAAATGTTTATTTAAATTTATATTTCCATTTCTTCGCTCTGGTGTCGAGATAAAAAGTGCGGCGTCGAGATCCGCCACTCAGCTCGCAATGAGAATTCGCTCCAGAATTCGACTGAAGTCGGGGAACGGAGTGTCTCAACATTAAGTTCCCTCTGCCTACTCTGCTGTGTGAGGGATGCAGCGCGAAGCTGATTTTGATTTTTTTATTATAAATAATTTTAACATCTACGATAGGTGTTTATTCTGTAGTTAAAATACATTTTTCGCTTTCACCTATGAGCCTATTGTAGCACGCGGCACAGTATGTGATTATATAAGCGGGAGTTCTGTATTTGATTCCTATTCTTCAGAGATTATTTTCATTTCAGGCAAGAAGACAATACTTGGAAGTAATCTTGAGTGTATAAAAGAATCTATTAAAACGTTAGAGGCCGTCGTGGCGCAGGGGCACAGGGGTGTGACTGTAACGCGACTGTTGTGGAAGTTGAATTTCGCAACTCAACTCGCAATACCTCGATATATATATATATATATATATATATATATATATATATATATATATATATATATATATATATATATCTGCATATAATTCATACAGAGTTTCAAATGTAGTCCTGCTTGCATAATAAGGTACATTATATAATCGACATTAGTATATGAATTCGACGAAGCGCATCGTAGTAGCAAATATGCATATAATATGAAGATGGAATTGTAAGAGACAAAAGCAAATGTTTATCATAATATTCCTTTGTGCGATGCAATAACATGTAAAATGGCTAATATTTCTAATTCAGCGCATTCATAACAGTTGTAATTCGCAGTATTTACTAATAACTAGTAACTATATCTGCGGCTTCGCCTGTATAATTAAATGTATATAACTGTATGGGAAATACTATTCTTTTAATGTATGGTAATATAGAAAATATTTACCTTCCTCGACTTTCCAATACAAAAATATTCTTTTAATTGGAAAGAATAGTTCCTAAGGTTAGCTCGTATAACGGTACAACCAAACAATCTCTTTGGCTATAAAATATTAAATAGATATTCAAGAGGTGTATCTAGAAAAACGGGAAAAAAATAAAAGAATTATAATAAAAGTCCAAAAGATCATATTTTAACGGAACTTAAGAAGATATTTATGTTTTTTTTTTATTGAAAAAATATAATATTAAATCTTAATACATTAAAGAAATATTTGCCTTCCAAGAAATATTCCTAGCGTAAGTTATAAATTATAATATAAGAAGCACAACTTACCTTGTACCGCACTTACGTTTCGTAATTCTGATCCTCTTTCCTCCAAATCTATTACTGAGATGGCCACTTGAAGGATTTTCTGAAATAATTTTATTTGCCCAAACTGAATTCTAGTAATATTCGGTCATATTATATTTCCTTCGGCCATCTCCCGATCATCGATCATATTAGATCGCGAATTCATTTTTACGAGCAATTCGGAGCACCGATAAAGAAAAAAACCAACTGAAGTGCTCTGTAGGGGGACCGTATATTTCAACTCTCCAAGGAATTAAAGGATCAATTAGGGCTATTCGAGAAATTTATAGTTGTAATAGAATGCGCAATTTATATATATTAAAACTTGTTTTACACATACATTTAGATGAGATGGTAATTATTCTTAGCGTGCTTCCACAATCGATTAGGTATTGTGATGGTATCTAGTGTTAACGTGATGGTTGTGGGTTCGATTTACATCTTGGGTGAATTATTTTTATTTCTCGCACTGTGGAGGCTGTCGTGGCGCAAGGGCACAAGCTTGTAAGCGTAAACGCGACGGCTGTAAGTTCAATTTCACTCTGGGGATAAAATGTTCATTTCCTGCAGTTAATGGGAACGAAGTGTCTTAAAACTAACTCCCCAGGTTCCTTCTGTCTACCTTACCATGTGCAGAATACAGTGTGTAACTAAAAAAAAGGTAAAAAAAATCGATGATTTCTACCACTCAATACAGGTAGAAAGTGGAGAACAAGATGTTTTGACACTCGGTTCTTTTTACCAACTCTGCTATATCTGTGATTTATTAATAGGCTGGAAGCTGAAAAATAACTAATCATAGATTTCCCGAGTACAAAAGACTTGAATGAAGAATGTATTTGTTTTATAATTAACATTTAAATAATTGAGAATATTTTAATTTTCAGGATAATATATAACTTTTTATATTGAAAATTACATTTTCCTTGCATTAAAGCGCAGTAAAGTTTTAGTTTTAATAGCTAGCAATTTGTTATTAAGCGGTTTCATAGACAATATACGCGCGTGTAACGTGAAAGTCGTCCGCAACTTATATGAGCTTTTATAAAAAAAAATAAGCAACCGTAATGTATCCATATAATACAGATAATTATTTACTTTCTTTAAGTTACTTTTCTTATATATTAATTATAAGATTTCCCATGTTTTCCACCAACTTTGTTATTGTTACAAACAAAACTAGTTATAAGAAACGTGATATATTTAGTTTATTGAGGTGTAAAGCGTGTTTGTTAGATGCTTTTGTTTAATACAATTTTATTATAATACAATGTATACAATGTTTTTTTAGCTTCCCGCTGTACCTCGCATTCAGCAGGATAGGGAACCTGGGCACCTAATGTTAAAACACTCCATTCCCATTAAGGTACTTTGTTACCCATTTTTTGACACAACCTTCTACAAGTGCTATGCAGCAAAATGTGTGCAGAATATGGTCGGAATTTACTAGTTCATAGAGTCCTCTAAAGAAACCTAAAGAAATCGACCATTCTAGACCTGTTTTCGTCATCACACTAGCTTGATACCATATTATTGTATTGTCTTTGTGAGAACTTATGTACAACTGCCAAGTTTTCTGATGATACAACTTTTTCAAGTCGGTCAAATTCAGTTTCTAAATTAAGTTGCTAAGTTTGAAGCAGTAACTTTATTAAACCGGTGATAAATTACTTCACGTTTAAAAAACTTGGGCGTTTAAAGTAAAAAAAGAAAAAAAATAAAAAAGTTAAAAATAAAAAACTAATTTTTAATAAGTTCAAAATCTACAAACATAGCCTTCCTTTAATAGAAACAGAATATTGTTTTTACTGATGATGAATGAATATTGGCTTTTTAATTGTTAAATTTTTTCCCTCCAAATATATTCTACTGTTGTTCTCGAGGTCGTCAACGAGATGAGATAAGGTAGATTACCTTTTATTACTTATAATTTTATAAAACTTGTATAAGCTTAATCTCGTGCTGGTGAAGCTGGGTTAAGTCTAGATAACAGATGATGGAAATTAATTCAAATATAAGTCAAAACACAGCTTTTATTCAAATTAATACAATAATAATTATCTATATACTTTTTTTTGTAAAAAATAATTATTGTTATTTTTTAATGTTGTATAAAAAAAGTTAAAGAATGTAATCGGATTTACTTCTGTTTCTATAAACATAAAATTGTATAAGGAAATATATTGTTATGCTTGGTTTCCAAAGAGGCGCGGGTTCAAATCTCGCTACGTTAAAATATTTATACATTTTCTTAATAAGTACATATATATTGTTAAATATTATAATATTAGCAAAACTTCATATAATCATTCTATTTTCAATTGTAATAATTTTTATTTTAATACATAGAAAGAGTGTCTTATTATTAATTTAATTATAAATGATTTATGAAATTTTAATATATAAATTGTGAATGAGTAATATTTACTTTATATAAATATAACGTTTAAGAAACTTATAAAGCCAGTGATGGTACAGCGGCATGAGCGTGCGATTGTAAACGGGACAGTTTGTGGGTTCCACTCGAGAGCAAGAAATATTTTATATTTAAATTTTCGCGCAGTGATGAGTGAGGCAATAGCGCGGCGTTAAGTCCCGCCACTTAGCACGCAATGCCTCCAGAATTCGGAGGATACAATTTACATTAATTAATTAAAAATATAAGTACAGTTTTGTACCTGTAAAAAATTAAAGAAAATTCAATATTTTTATTGGAACGTGACACTGCTCGTCTTATTATTCCTAAATTCAAACCACTACTAGAACCACTATATAATTATAATAACAATATCGGTATTATATTATCTCATATAGTTAGTATGTATTAGAAACCTGACAGTATATCAGAATATAGCCCCCATACCACACCAGATTGACTACTCGATTGACTGCGCCATTACAAGTATAATAATATCCACCCCGATAGCTTATTGCGTTAAAGTTAATTGGATATTTCTTTTATAATTTCTGCATGTTAAAGTTAACTGTAATTTAGTTAAGTTGAAGTTATGTATTCGTTTTTGGATTTTTTTTCATTTTCTATTGTTGTTTTTGCAGCTTCACGCTGTATCCCGCACACGGCTGATTACCTACTGTTAAGACACTCCGTTTTCAATACTCCGATATATTTCCGATATATTTAGATAATCTCTCTATCTAGCCTCTAGAAGCCAGTCGTGGCGGCGTGGTTGTGGGTTCGATCCTCACTCGAGGAGGTGAAATATTTACTTAAATTTATATTCCCATTTCTCTCGTGTCGAGGCAAAGCGCGACTTTGAGTTCTGCCACTTAACAAGCAATGTCTCCAGAATGCGGCTGAAAATGGGGAACGGAGTATCTTACACTAGGTTTCCTCTGCCTACCCTGCTGTGTGCGGGATACAGCGTGAAGCGCTCTATCTAAATATATCAGAAAGTATTAGCAACGGATCTAGTATATCTCTATTTTTTTTACCTCAGTACTCATAGCCAGATCGCGAGCTCTATCTAAAAAAAATACGGTGAAAAGTGAGTAAATAGAACATGTTGTTGAATCTCATATTATGTCCAATCATTCTCCTAATTACGTTATGATTTAATGAAGTACCATTACAGAGTATTGGCAATACAGTGCGCACTCCAAACGACAAGAGAGAACGATATCATTGATTTTATTATTATTTTTTATTGTTTTCATACATTTTTTGTTTTCGTTTTACATCAAATTTATTGTATTGTACGTATAATTACCTTTTTAGGAAATAGTTTTTTAAAAGATTTAATATTTACGTACTTTTTTTTGATTTTGTGTTATATAGATCTAATTTCTTATTAGGTATAGGTATCAAAAATATGAATAATCATACTCATATAATTTTATAAAAATAACTGTATGTTATTTGCAAATAAAATAAGCATTATATTACATTATTATATAACTGCAAATTATACTAAAAGGTCAGTCGTGGCACCGGACTAAAAACGTGGGGAAAGGAGTGTCTTAACACTAGGTTCCCTCTGCCTACCTGCTGTGTGCAGGATACGACATGAAGGCGATTTATACTTAAATATGGTTATTTTCGCAAAAAAAGAAACATTTTAATAAAAGCTACTTAAGATAAAGTGGAAACCCAGTACTGTGCGTGTTTTCAGTCGCGTGTGAGACGGCGGAGCATTTCCTGCCACTCCCTGTTTAATCTTTATTAGAAACAACCTTTTATTTGACTTTAATCGTATAGATCACAATTACGCTAGCGAGATTGTTCTTCAATATTGAGTATTACACATGGGAACATGTAGATTACAACTATTCTGTAATCAAATTTGAAGTTATAAATGAATCGTAAGTTTTTATTATCACGCTTTATCCCGCACACGATAGAGGGAACCTAGGAACCTAGAGCTAAGGTTCTCCCTTCACAGTAAGGCACATTCATTCACCTTTTGTAATTAAAAATGAAAATATTAGATTTAAAACATTTAATTACTTGACTTCGTTACCCACTTTTTCGAAAAACTTTTTTGAACACGAAAACAGCTGTATGTTACGACGATAAATGTTGAATAATTGATATTTAGAAGTAATACCATCAATACCATCTTGCAATTTCTATACAATTAACAGGTACTATTTATATGTATATGAAACGTATTAGGAAGAGAACAATTTACTTACACTTATTCTAAAAGATTTGTAAAAAATTAAGGAATGTGTTTGTTAAAATGCTACCTTAATATTTTGGGCCACAGCCAAGAGGGAGGCATTAATGAATAACAAGGCAGTTTTGGCATTTGTTTACAGCTAACAGTAGCTAGCAATTCAATTAAACTAATTTCTTTAAAAAACAAAAGAATTAAATAAAAAATATATAATTATATAATACTGGTAATAAGCAAAGATATTCTTGCCAAAAATAGCTTTATGGTAGCCAACTTTTGTGTGGAGTGAGAGAGTGAGTGGAGTGGAATAAGTGGAGTGGAGTGGAGTGGAGTGGAGTGGAGTGGAGTGGAGTGAGTGGAGTGGAGTGGAGTGAGTGGAGTGAGTGGAGTGGATTGGAGTGGAGTGGAGTGAGTGGAGTGAGTGGAGTGAGTGGAGTGGATTGAAGTGAGTGGAGTGGAGTTAGTGGAGTGGAGTGGATTGGAGTGAGTGGAGTGGAATGAGTGGAGTGGAGTTAGTGGAGTGGAGTGTGTGGAGTGGAGTGAGTGGAATGGAGTGGGTGGAGTGGAGTGAGTGGAGTGGAGTGAGTGAAGTGGAGTGGGTGGAGTGGAGTGGAGCTCTAAAGTTGGCTACCATAAAGCTATTTATCTAACCTGTGTTTTATCAGAAAGTTTCAGTTAGCGAATCTAGCAAGCTTCTGTGTTATATACATATAAAAACAATTAAACACAATATATTTAACAACTACAATATATAAATTAAAATTAAATCCATTTTGCTTCGACACCATAGCGCAGAAATGAAAATATTGAATATTTCATTTCCTTTTCCTCGAGTGGGAATCGTTTTATAAGATGAAAGTACAATATAGGCTTTCCATTAGAAAGTAGCCCAGTTTTGCAGTTTGGAAATTTGGTTCAAAAATGGAATGGTTTTGGTTTTAAGTTCAAAACTGATAAATGTGAAAAGTGACAAAATGGAGGATAATCTAATATTTAAATTAGCTTCACGCTGTATCCCGCACACAGCAGTAGGTAGACAGAGGGAACCTAGTGTTAAGACACTCCGTTCCCCACCGTTCCGTTCCATTCTAATATTTAGTTTGTTTTTATTTTTTTTACGTGTTTTCTCTCTTAATCTTAGTTTATGTACATGAAAAAATATAAATTTCTGGCAAATATTTGTGACTGAAAAATTTTTAGCAACGCAATTTCGCCTTCACAAAGTTAATAAATCTTTTATGGGGCGAGGTATTCGTTCTATAATGAAATTCCTCAATCTGTTTTAGATATCAATGCAATTTAACTGTCATAGCTAGTTACAATTTTCAATATAACCACGAGCAAACGTCCAAATGAAAATCAAGACAAAATATTTTATTCTTTAAAATGATTATTCCATAGTTAATTTATTGTGATTATAAAAATTGACGTTTAGAGCTATATTTACTATCCATAGACACCCGTTTGGCCGGTCACCATTGAGGCCGGTTGTGGCGCAGCGGCACGAGGTGTGACTGCAAAACCGACTGGTTTTCCATTTCTTCGCTCTGGTGTCGAGGTTAAGCGCGGCGTTGAGTTCTGCCACTCAACACGCAATGCCTCCAGAATTCGGCAGAAAGTGGGGAACGGAGTGTCTTAACACTAGGTTCCCTCTGCCTACCCTGCTGTGTGCGGGATACAGCGTGAAGTTAATTTAATTTTTTTAGACACCCATTAAATTTTTTTTGTGTTTTTTCTGCCAAGCATTTTCTTAGTTTTGTAGGAGATAGGCACAGTGATATCTTATAGGTCTTCCTAGTGATAAGTCTCTTCATAGGTACACTTCTTTCTACTTATTAAAAAATAGATCCAAAGAGACAAAGAAATGAAACAAAGTCGTCGTCGTTATTGTGCCCGTTGTGGCGCAATGGGATGGGATATGACTGTAAAAGATCGCTTTTTCGAATCGGTTGTGAGTTCAAACCCCACTGAGGTAATCAATTTTTTAGCTTCCGCTATGGTAGACAAAGTTCGCCATTAATTTCGGCACTCAACAAGCAATGTCTTGAAAATTGGGCGGTAAATAGGAAATGGATTGTCTTAAAACTAGATTTTCCTCTATATGTACTGCTTTGTGCGAAAAAAGCGTCACGTTACTTTTTTTTGTCCCTGCATTTGAGTTCCGCCACTAAACACGCAATGCTTCCAGAATTTGGTGGAAAGTGAGGAACGGAGTGTCTTAGCACTAGGTACCCTTTGCCTACCCTGTTGTGTACGAGATACAGAGTGAAGCTCATTTAATTTTTGATTTTGATTTAATTTTATATTATTAGAGTTTGTTCGAATATATTTGGGAATTTTGCATTCGTATAATGCACTTGTGAGTTCAACTAAATTACATTATAAATTTATAATTATTATATAACTGTCTGTTAAAATTTCTACTACTATCACCAAAAATAGAATAATAGCGCACAATAAATCCACTTCATTGGTGACCACTTCTTTATTCTGTCGATAGTTAACTTGGCTGTAAACACACCTTTTTATTATGAACTATTAAAGTTTCTGATTGATATTCTTTGTGTTAAGTAATACAAAATCTGTTAAAATAAAAGTGTTTCTCGTTTAAACTTATTGATATATTTTAGACAAATTATGTTAAAATGTTTATACAAATCGAACCGATAATCATCGCTTTGTTAGGCGTCACTCACGCGACGATGGCTTGTATAAAAAAAAAATTAAATCAGCTTCACGCTATATCCCGCACCAGAGGGAACCTCGTGTTAAGACACTCCGTTCCCCACTTTCCGCCGAATTCTGGAGGCATTGCGTGCTGAGTGGCGGAACTCAACGCCGCGCTTTGCCTTGACACCAGAGCGAAGAAATGAAAATAAATATTTCATTTCCTCGAGTGGGGATCGAACCCACAACCAGCCGATTTTACAGTCACACTTTGTGCCTCTGCGCCATGACCGCTTGGTGCGATGGCTTGTAAATATCGAATTTTCGCCTGTCTTTATTTTTCCACGACGAAATTTGTATTTTAGCATATAAATTATAATATAAGAAACGCTTACAGTTTTTAGGCTAAATTGCTATTCCATTACTTTATGAAATAAGTGAACCTATCTATAGAATGAAGACATATTTTTTTTTAACCGACTTCTGTAAGAAAGGAGGTTATCAATTCGACTGTATTTTTTTATGTTTGTTACTTCAAAACTTTTGACTAGGTGAACCGATTCTGATGATTGTTTTAATGTGAAAACTAGTGCTCCCCGTGTGGATTATTTTGATTTGATCCATTTCTGACAACGGTATATGTGAGAAAATCACATCTTAAATCTACAAGTCTTAAATTTGCATTAGGTATGAGCGCGACAAATGGACGAATAACTCAATATCACGTCAGCCGATACCGATGATTTTTTTATTGGAAAGGATACACTTCAAGGATAGTTTCGTGAAAGTTTGATAAGGTTCTGATTATGGGATCCGGTTGAAATTGAGCAAGATTTTTTTGGCAAAAAATGTAATTATATTGTAATAATTACAATTTTAACAATTGTAACTTTCCGTCAGAAGTGAGATTCCTTATCGTTGCATTTCTTTGTGACTAACTTCAAAAGAGAGGATATTCTCATTTTGTACCGACTTCAAAAAAGCAAGAGGTTCCCAATTCGCCCGAATATTTTTTTAAGTATCTTCTCGTCAATATGCCAAAATGTTACTTTGCACACAAATAATATCTAATTTAGATTGTAGTTTTAATTAAGACAACCACTACCTACTCGTTTGAGAAGCGTCCTTTAAAAGTCTATACCTATCACTTAAAATGGTAAAATAAAATAATTTGTAACAAAAAAAACCGACTTCAAAGAATCAACTAAAAAGCAAATATATAAATTTACATCATAAAATAAAACGTAGATATTTTTATTTTGTTAAACAAAAATAATTAAAGATTATAATTTTGAAATTGGTGCCAAGTAAAACAAACAAGCTTAGTATTAGCTTGACACCGACTTCAAAATTATACAATCTTTCTTTAATTACTTTTTTTAACAAAATCAAAGTACGTTTTACTTTATGTTAATTACAATTAGGTAAATACTTAACGTTAATCTTACAATTATTTTTAATCCCTCAGAGTGATTTCATAGGCAAAAAACCTTTTAAATTCAAGGGACCGAGTTCTCAATTTTCTCCTCAGTTCTTCAATATATTTTTTTGGCTTCACGCCAATTATCCAGCATACAGCAGAGTAGGTATGGAAAATTGAACGTGAAATCAATCTTTTGTCTGGTTTCCGCTTTAATTCCAGACATTGCGTATTGTGTGCCGGAGTTCAACTTCACATTTTGTCTCGCTTTTTAAATAAAAATACTTAACATTTATTATTCGAACCCACGATCATTATGTATATATAATATAACTATGCAATAAAGAAGCTGAAAACTGAAAGCGCTAAAGCTCTCATACTTATTGCTATTTATTTATAACTCTCATACAATTTCAATATATGAAATGAATTAATAAAATAAAAGCCAATATCACAATAAACGGAAGTGAATCGTAGTTCATTTACCTCTATAAGTGATTAATGTTTCATCCAAAACAGAAATCAGCTACAAACGTTAATGTAAACAATATATTTTATAGATCGTGAAACGGAACGGAACGCTCTGTGGCGTGGGTTGCCTATAAAGGTATAATTTTTGCATATAACATTCATATTGTAATGCCCGTATTGCCATTATGACCATTTCTGGTAAATTATAATAAATTTATTAATGTATCTGGAAATATTAAGTTCAGTTAAGGTAGCCAATCGAAGTGTAACTGAAAACGTAATACGTTGTGAGTTGGATTCTCACTTGAGTAATTAATCTATTTAATATAAAAATATTAAATAAATCCATTTTCTCGCTCTGGTAATAAGGCAAAGCTCACCGTTAAGTTCCGCCAGTCAACTCGCAATGCATCCAGAATTGGGCGGAAAGTGGGGATCGATGTCTTAACACCAGGTTCCTCCTTTCCTGCTATGTGCAGGATACAACGTGAAGCAAAAAAAATATAATAATAAAAAATTAAGATCAATGTCCTTTGTGGCTCAGGACACTGCGTTTGACTGTAAACTTGACTGTTGTGGGCTTGATTTCACTCCCCACATTCGGCAAATAAATTATTTGAAGTCATTTTGAAGTCTCAAACCCATCATAGATCATACCAGAGGACAAGTTTTAGTTCATTCTGCAGAAATCCAGGGTAGTACGCGAGGCAATTAAAAAATCGTTGGCGGTAGTTTGATATAATAAATATGTCAACTGACAGACGAATGCCACCTCAGTCTACCCGTGACCACGGACTACTGCAAAGTGTTCGAAACGTCAGGTTTCCAAAAATGTATAATACTAAATGTATTCAATTAATTCGGTTAAATAGTTTCATTTAAAATGGAATCGTACTAAATTATTTTCTTTTCCTTGCTCTGGTAATAAAATAAAGCAGGGCATTAAGTTTCATCACTCAACACGCAAATGCCTCAACATTTGGGAAGTGCAGAACGGAGTGTCGTGACACTTGGTTACCACTGGCTCATAACTTTCATGCAGAGTGCAGCAGTATATTATGGCAGACTCGGAGTAAAACGAAAGCAAACCATATTCAAGACCGCTTTAAATACCTAGTTAGTATATAAAAGGACAATTCATTTTGAAGTACTTGTGACATGATATAAAATTAGTTATTGAAATGTTGTCGTTTTGAGAATGCATACCTGTATTTAATTATTTGTAAAGTTTTAATCTACGTGAAGGATAGAAGATTATTTTAGAAAAGGTATAAAAATTATAACATATTTAGTTTAGCGGAATTCGAACCCGCGCTTATTAGAAACCGTCCAAAACTTAGTCGATTTAAAAAATTTAAAAGAAACACATATATTCTTAATAAGCGAAATAACACAAAAATGTATTACAAAAACATTTATTTATTGCGAGATATTTCTTTAATTAATAAAGAAATATTTGAGTCTTTGTTTGGCCTTAATTATTCCTTTTTGGAATAAGAGCTGCAAGTTGCAATTTATATAAGTTTTAAATAATATAAATATTCAAAGTAATGAATTTATATTGGAAATAATTTTATTAATTACTTTAAAAAACTAATAAATAAAATATTCAATATTTTCTTATTTTTAACATTTTTAAAGTGTTATTCCACACTTAGGAAAGAAAATTATTTATTTAGAAAACGTATAAAACCTTGAACGTAGCGGGATTTGAAGCTGCGCCTCATGGAAACCGTCGTAGCGCTCTGACTACCAAGCCATACGTTACGAACGTTACGAACGTGACCGCAAAGTATAATTTTAGAACGTAAATATAATTTTTTTCTTCCCACGCTCTGGTAACAAAATTCGACAGAACATGGAGAACGGTAGTGTCTCAACGGAAACGGAGTGTCATAACACTAAGTTCCCCGATTTTGCTAGTGTGATGTTAAAGCAACAATCTAATAAAAGACAAGGTATAATATTTCAATTTATTCTTTACTAGCTTTAAACCTACCGCAAATATGAGTAAATACGCAGCACGCTACGGAAGCTCCCAAGCAAGAGCTTGGAACGGAAGACCGTTTCTGCATCATTTTTCTTTCACATTCATAGCTTATATTAAACACAAAAATAGTATTTAAACCGGAACCGGAACCTTACTAATTCCTGAGATGAGCGTGCTTAAGACAATTCTTCTTTTTTATTATATTAGTATAGAGTAGGTATTCACACAATATTTTTACAATTCAAGTACGGGCCTTAACTATGGAAGGTCAATATTATAATTTTTTTAATTTCACGCTGTATCCCGCACATAGTAGGGAAGGCAGAGAGAACCAAGAATTAAGACACTCCGTTCCTCATTTTCCGCCGAATTCTCGAGGCTTTGATCGGCGAAATTTAACGCCGCGCTTTGCCTCGACACCAGAGCAAAGAAATTAAAATATAAATTTAAGTAAATATTTTATTTCCTCATGTGGGGACTCGAACCCACAACCGGTCGCGTTACAGTCACACACTTCTGCCCCTGCGCCACGACTGGCCTCAATAAAATAAATGTATAATGAATACGAACCCGGTTAAACGATTAAATTTTATATGAGACTAGTATATTCAAAGTTTCACAAAGTTGAATACTAGCCCGAGGTGCACTAACATCTAATACACTAAATAGCTTACGTTTGATACCTGCAGTGTGCGGGATACAGCGTGAAGCTAATTTAATTTAATTTTAATTTTTATTTACATATTGAATCGACTAAATTTTATAATTTTTATTTCTTACTTAAGAATATAGTCATTTCAACTATATTCTTAAGTAAGAAATAAAACTTATAAAAAAGAATAAGTTTTTTTGTGTAATATTACGAGTATTTGTATAATAGTATAATAACACTACAGGTTGTGGCTTCGATTTTCACTGAAGGAAATGAAGTTTTATATATTAGTTATATAGCAATGCCTGCAGAATTCAGTGGAAAATGAGGAAGTGTCATAATGAGAATGGAGTGTCTTGACACTAGGTTCCCAACTTCCCTTTGCCTAATTTGCTATGTATATGATACAGCGCAAACCAAAAAAAATGCCTTATACGTAAGAGAACATGTTACCATCAAGAGAATCTTCTATCTTTGGATTGCGTCTTATATTAAAAAAATATATATATACAAAATCCATTTTCAACTTTTACAACGCAAAAAACGTAGAGTTGGAAATAGGAAAAAGAAATAAACTTATATATACACAAAAAAATAAAAAAAACAACAACAATATCGAACCGGTTCTTATTTCAACATTGTTAGACCTCAATGAGCTAGTAGTTACTATAAAACTTAAACAAACAGACAGGACATGAGCGCTAACTGCTAGTATTAGAAACTCAATCAATTTTACTATGTATTGTATGGCGGATTGATTGGATCTCCGCCGAGCCTTGTAATTGACATGTGAATGTAATTAAGTGATTTCAGGCACGGGGGAACGTTGTATATGAGGCCAGTCGTGGCGTAATAGCACAGTGTGTGACTGTAACGCGACGATTGTGGGTTCGTTTCACATTCGAGGAAATGAATTATTTAATATTTTAATTTCTTTGCTCAGGTGTCGAGGCAAAGCACGGTGTTGAGTTCCGCCACTCAACGCGCAATGCCTCAAAAATTTGTCTCAAAATGAGGAACGGATTGTTTTAACGCTAGGTTCACTCTGTCCATATGTATAGCTCAAGATCCCAGGCCCGCTAGACCTACGTCATTTTAGCAAAACTGACATTTTGAGGACTTATTAATCTAATATGTAGTTAAGATAGTATACGTACTGACTAACTTGAAAGTGGGGCCGTTTCTGAATTAGCGCCAAACATAAGTATATCTCTGTCTGGGAGGATGTTTGAGACGGATTGGACTGGGAGCTGATAGGGGATCTTGAAATAGTCCATAAGTAATAATAATAATAAATTCTTTATTTACTATTTTTTTATATTAGTCTTAACAACATATTTAAATACAAGCGTTTCTACTAACGTAGGTGACTGGTCTACCTTAAGTTAGCGTTTACTCTGAAAGGGCCCCACTTTCAAGCTAGTAAATACGCATACCGTCTTAACTACATATTAGACTATTAATCATCAAAATTTCATCTTTGTTAAAATAACGTAGATCTGGGGACCCCGGGATCTCAGTCCCTGTCAGTTAATAGAGCCTATATCTAGATCAGTCAGTTAATAGAGCTACATTATCTACACCTATTATTCCCTCTGTATGCAGTCTATAGTCTATACTCTATAGGCAGGTGCTCTTTAGTTATGTTGTGTCATTTCTGTGAATATATTACGTTTGAGATCGTCGTAGCGCAGGGGTACAAGCTTGTGACTGTAACGCGACAGTTGTGAGTTTGTTTCTCAGTCCGAAGAATGAATTATTATTTAATAATATTTTCATTTCTTCGTTCTAATACCAAGCCGAGAACGCGGCGTTGAGTTCCGCCAATCTACACGCAATGCCTTAAAAAATACAGTGGAAAGTGAAAATGGGTTGGGGTGGGGGCGCGGGGAACGTGTTAAGTGAAATTTTTATGAACATATTAATTTACTTACCGTGTAACGTGATCGCGGATTTACGACTATTATGTGGGGCTTTCGAGCTGTTGTAGGTAGACTGGAATAGATTAAAATTATTATTATACTGTTTAATTTGGTTAGCGATACTACGTTATTACGTTAATAAATAAACTTCTTTATTATCTTTACATATGTAAAAAAAATACTAGTAGGTAGAGGATAACTTCATTTACTTTCTATTTATAACGATATAAAATTATATCTTTTAGGAAAACCTAGGGACCGGAATGGAAGTTTTTAATGGAAAAAAATCTTGAAAATGCAAGGTCACGTTACCAGAATGAGGAAATGAAAATGAAAAATATTACATTTTCTCGAATGGAAATCGTAAACACAACCTGTCAGCTTGAAAGTATACTTGTATTCCTGCGCCATGACTGGCCTCAAGGATTTCCAAAATCTTATTTTGTTAAAATTTTATTTTATTAATAAGCTTCTATCTACGATTTTACAGGCGTGGGCTTCCGTTCGCCGTTAATAGAGCCTACGGATTTAACATATCATAGGTAAAGGTGAATGCTAAGAATATACTTAAGTATTATAATTTCTTGATATTTCTATTGGCTCTTAGATATATTTATTTATTACAATACCAGTAAAATATTACGTACTCAGTTGCCCATATCATTATTCAATAACAATCATTATATGATTATAACTTAAGTTTTTTTTATATATATTTCCTCGCTCTGGTGGCGCAATTCGGCGGAAAATGGGAAACGGAGTATCTTAACACTAGGTTCCCTCTGTCTACCCTGGTGTGTGCGGGATACAGCGTAAAGCTGTAGAATTAAATTAAATAGAAATTGATCCTACAACCATTGCTTTCTATAAATAATAAAACATGCAAAACAAACATACATGTACATACAAATAATAAAATATATATTTTATCACAGTTCACACGAAACCATTTAAGACGTTCTTAGCGAAGCGTTTTTTTTTACATTTGCATCATTCATCTTCGAGAAGTGCCGCGTGTATCTATCAAAGTAAACAGTTATTCCGCCATCAATCTTCGCTTCCTACATGGAAGTTTAAATAACCTGAATTCTTATATTTTTATTATGTTTTGTATCAACGGTTTTTTTTACGCTCGTATCGTAACTATTTTTACTTAAGACAGGCGTGTTTTTTTATGTATTGTTAGAATTATATCAAAATCTGTATATGTTATTTTAGTGTTGGAATAAAAATAATTGTTTATTTTATTTTAAATTTCCCTTATTTTTTGATCTCAATTAATATTTATGTATTAATTAAAATAAATGCTTTACGGTAGAAACTAGTGCCATACACCATATATAAAGTATACAGCTGAACGTTGTACCCCACACAGCAGTTTAGCGAACGGTAGGTTTCCTCTGCACTTAGTGTTAAGACACTGCGTTTCCCATTTTCTACCATATTCGAGAGAAATTTCGTGTTGAGTGGCAGAACACAACGCGCTTTTCTTCGTTACCAGAAACGAGGAATTCCTCGCTTCTGGAAAATATTAAATATTTCATTTCCTCGATTGGAAATCGAACCCACAACTTCGTGTCTATTGTCGCACGCTTGTGTCCGGGCGCCACGACTGTCATTAAGTAGTCCTTACGCCATATCAATAAACCTTAGTATGTTATTAATAATCTACTTTTTGGAATTTCTATAATATATTCAAGTATCCATTTTAATAATTTTAAAAGGTTCTAAAAAAATATGAAAGTATATATTATAATACTTTTTATTTCCATATTTTCTTTAAAAACACCTCTTTACTTTGCCGTATTTATTTTAATATTTTTTTAAGTATTATTAATTCCTATAAAGCTTAGAAGAAAATGAAAGATTACTTTGCCACTTTCCGTGACACGCGACACTGTTTAATGTAGGGTGAAAATTAGCTGTTCTTTTATTACGGAGAGAGTTCGTACTGAAATGTAATATAAAAATTGTTTATTTTGTAAAAAACGTTTATTTATTTTATTTGAGGGCCACAAAGTGTGACTGTAAATGCGACTGGTTGTGGGTTCGATTCTCATTCGTGGAAATTAAATATTTATTTAAATTTATATATCCATTTCTTCACTCTAATGTCAAAGCAAAGCGCGGCGTTGAGTTTCGGCACTTAAAACACCATGCCTCTAGAATTCGGCGGTAAGCGGGCAACAACGGAGTGTCTTAATACTAGTTTCCTCGTCCTTTCCTGTTGTGTGCGAGATACAGCGTGCAGCGTACATTAAAAAAGAATAAAAAAAAAATGTCTCCAGTAGGAATCGAACATACAACCACAACGCTACCTATACAATTAGACATTTCACATCTTTATATATACATAGCAAAAAATAAACATAAAGATGAGTCACTACAACAGTCACTATTCTTTTTTCAACAATTGTTTTCTTGCTCAAGTCTTCAAACGTTGACCTATTGGTAGCAGGTGGTGTTTACGATACTGATTTTGTATTAATCTAAAAAACAGTTAAGCGTACCAGATGTCAAGCGTCTAATAATACACGGTTTATAGCTTATGATTCATCTGATGTGTTTAGAAAACGATACTCTTGCGTGACGTAGAATGAAAGTGTTAAATGGAAATGTTATAATATATATTTTTTTAGAAGGGTAAGGGAACCTAATGTGGAAATACTTCCTCCCTAGTGGTAGAACTCCAGCAGAAAAGATTTAAATTTATTTCCCCGGGTGGGAACGTGGGAACTTTATGATATAAATATCAATTTAAAAAATTTCCATACTTTTTTGTTAGTTGTAGGCTACAGGTTATGAAGGTTAAACTTTCCGTTATTCATTTTCTGCTAAATTTCAACATATTACCTGTTGGGTTCCCAGGAGCGTCTTTTACTGACATATGGTTAGTCACCCAACTGCATCACAAAGACATTTCTTTTTAAATAAATTTCCTAATATATATCCATATATATCAATAGCCCAATTAAGCCCATATTAATCGCACTGCTAACAGCTCTACTCCACAAACGTTTTAAAATCTTAAAAATCATCGATCACTCAGAGCTCGTAGGCGGTTTTGGTGATAGAAAAGTGTGTTGAAAAATTACTTTTTACAATTTACATGGCTTCTTTAATAGTAGGTATATCGAAATCGCCCACCAATCAAGATGTCATAATAAATTATATGATATCATAAGCAATATGGTGGGTATATTTAAATATATAAAAAATCTATTAAAAAGTTAAAAAAGTGCTATATTTTTCTTATCAGACTAATTGACTTGACTCTTTTCAATATTAACGTTGTTGTTGATTTTCGATACTACATTCTAGTCTAGTATTCCAGCAGATTGCCTGTTTCAGATATCTAAATGATAATTAAAAAAGATATTTATAAGAAGACAAAATTGGCGAGTGTAAAATAAGATTTTCACATAAAACTTATTTTGAACTTAAAAAAATATTAAAAAATTTAAATATATATCAATATCGAAAACTTACAATTAAATTTGAAATTCAATCATTTGTTCGAATTGTAAATGAAAAACCACACGTTAAGTTAACTTAAAAAATGAATAACTTTAAAATCTAATTATGCCAAATAATAATATATATCGAGGCCAGTCGTGGCGCAGGGGCACAAAGTGTGACTGTAAAACCGACTGGTCGTGAGTTCGATCCCCTCTCGAGGAGATGAAATATTTACTTAAATTTATATTTCCATTTCTTCGGTCTGGTGTCGAGGCAAAGCGCGGCGTTGAGTTCTGCCACTCAACAAGCAAGGCCTCCAGAATCCGGCAGAAAGTGGTGAACGGAGTGTCTAGTTCCCTCTGCCTACCCTGCTGTGTGCGGGATACAGCGTGAAGCTGATTTATTTGATTTTTTTCATTTAAAATCAATTTTTTTTCATTTATTTTAATAATAAATATCATTGTAGTAAAGCAAATTATTAATAGGTTAAATCAAATAGCTTATAGTAAGACAGACTCTTCTCATGAAAATTCGAACAGTGAAACAAATTATCCTAATTACATTTCAAATTGTCAGAGGTATTTTCACACGAATTCACTAATTATAGCCTATCTGGACGACGGCTACGTTGTATTAGCCTCGTTAAAATTATATTTATTGTATTCTTATTGTATTTATCGTTTTACTTTGATAAAATGTTGTCTTATTAGCGTGGGTGTCACAGCAACAAATGAGAAGAAGAAAGTACGGAGAGTAACTAGTGGAAGAGGTAGGGGGACGCTTCAGTTGACCTTTGAGAATATAGTATCGATGATACTGGTGGAAGATCATGTAGAAAGCATAGTGACCCCTTGTGGGTCATGAAGGAAGAGGTTAATGACAGTGGACGATTCGAATGAGATATACCCAGCTCCTGCTACCTTTTTCGGAAAAAAATACAGACTACAACTATTTCATATTATAAAAGTAACTTTTAAAAAAATCCAACTCTTAAAAATATTTAAAACTTTTCAAATTTGTCTTCAAAGTAAACCTAGAAAAGCACTCAAACTTTATCGTTGCTTAATTAACGGCGCTTAAAATTCTTTTAAATTGTTTTAAGCTATTCTTTTTATGAATACTCTTTTATATTTCAAAAATGCCTCTAAAGGTAAGAACTTTAAGTATAAAGTTTTCACTTTAGTTAGACCACTTCAGGTACGTCTGCTGTTAATAATTTATTTAAATATTAACCGCATCCACCGGAGATGGTATCTATACTACTTCTTCAAGTACTATACTAAGATTCTACCGCATTGAGACCGGCAGTGAGAAATTGGTAATAATAAAAAAATATATATATAATAGCATTGTTATCGACTTTTCGCTTATTTTTTCGTTACTATAATATTAAAGTATTCTTCGCTCTGGCGTGGAGGCAAAGCGCGGCGTTTAGTCCTGCCACTCAACACGCAATGCCTCCAGAATTCGGCAGAAAGTGGGGAACGGAGTGTCTTAACACTAAGTTCCCTCTGCCTAACCTGCTATATGCGGGATACAGCGTGAAGCTGATTTTTATTTTCGTTACTGTTATATAGAATAATAATTATAAGTTTAATGTATTAGTAATCGAACCTACAATGGTCTCGTGAACAGTCATTTATTGGTTACCTACGGTACAATATATTACTTAAATGGATACAAAAAATATCTCAGAATACGAATTACAAATTTACAGTACAACGATTATTCAATTTTTGCGCAAATGAAAACGTCCGAAATGTATCGATTTAACGGGTCCACGGAATTTTCAATAAGGATTTATTTTGTCGTACTCTAAAAAACAATTGATGATGAAGTTATTAAAAATTAATAAATCCTTAAGTTTTCAGTCGTAATTTAAGATAGCCAGTAAAAACAATAATAATTCTCCCCCGAGTGGGGATCGAACCTAAAACCATCGCGTTAAGTCAAATGCAGCTTCACGGTATATCCCGCAGAGGGCCCCTAGTGTTAAGACACTCCATTCCCCACTTTCCGCCAAGTTCTGACGGCATTGAGTTGCGGAATTCAACGCCGCCGCCGGAATTCAACGTCGCGCTTTGCCACGACACCAGAGCGAAGAAACCACAACCAGTCGATTTTACAGTCATACTTTGTGCTCCTACGCCATGACTGGCCTCAATCTATTGTACACATTTGTGTAAATTAAGCAAAAATAATATTGTAATATTTATTTATAAATCAATGTGTAATAGGGTGGTCATTGTGGTTAGCTATTTAATTTAAAATAAGCAATTGTAAATTTATATAATATTTAGTCTCTATTTACACTTGGTTCAAAATGTATTTTATGCTTAAAAAAACTTGAATACGGCTCTTGGAGCCTTTGCAGCCAGACCTTGCTAAATTATAAAATCTGAAAGCTAGATAGTTTCAGATTAGACAAAAAAAGTGCATAAAATAGTACCTAACTTTCGTTAAATTATAAAGTATTTTTTTTAATACTTTCTCAAAAAAAAATTCTTCGAAATAATATAAGAAACTAGTGCGCGCGGCTTCGCCCGCTTATTTGCACCCTTAGGGGTGAATTCTAAAAAAACCACGAAACACATATTTAATAAAATATTTTTAACAGTCTGATTTTAATTTTTTATAAACATCGGTAGCGATTTAAAGATTTTTCCATACAAACTTTCAAGCCGTTTTTTGGACCCTTAGGGGGTGAATTCTAAAAAACCATGAAACACGTGTTCGGTGAAATGTTTTTAAGAGTCTGAATTTCAAATTTTATAAAAATCGGTGCCGATTTTAATAAAAAACCATACAAACTTTCAACCCCTATTTCATCCCTTTAGGGTTAAATTTTTCAAAATCCCTTCTTCGTGGATGTCCAGATTACAAAAATAAACATCTGTCCAAATTTCACGTTTCTACGCACAGGGGTTACGGCTGTACGTGCGTCTTCGTAATCTTAGATTGTTTCATACATCTATCCAATCTAGAGATAGATGACTTAGCATGGTATCAACTCCCTAAGCGCTTTTTCTAAAGGTTTATTACATTAAATTAAATAACAAATTATTCTTACTTTATAATATAAGATCATATAAATTCTTTGTCAAAGCTTGCTGTCGTGGCGCAGTAACATCACAGCATGTGACGGTAAAAGTGACGGGTGTGGATTCAATTCCCCCTCCGGAGAATTAAATATTTTCATTCCCTTGCTTTGATAAACGCAAAGCGCAAATCGCGGCGGTGAGTTCCGTCACTTAACACACAATGTTTCGTAAATTGGGCAAAAAGTGGAGAGCATAGTTTCTCAACACCGAACTTATTATATTCGCCCGCTTGAACTACATAAATATTTATTTAATTTTATTTAAGTAAATTTTAGAAATTCGTTGATTATTTTAGTATGATTATCTGTACTATCTGAGGCTGTCGTGGTGCAGCGGCACAAATGTGTGATTGTACACGCGACGGTTATAGGTTCGATTCCCACTCAGAGGATTGAAATGTTTAACATATCATTTTCTTTCTCTAGTAACGAGGCAAAGCTCAATGCTTTGCCACTCAACACGCAAGCCTCAAGAATTTAAAGGAAAGTAAGGAACAGAAGTATCCTAATGTGTAATGGAGGGTCCTAACACTAGGTTCCCAAGTTCCCTCTCCTTTACCAACGTGCGTGATATAGCGTGAAGGTTAACAAAATATATATCAGTAAAATAACAATTTACAGTTTTTTTATTTTATTTGATTTTGCTCGCAAAAATCTCATATGTAGATACGCGCGCACGACTTGCCCGATTTCTCCCTAGTAAATCCCAATCACGCGATAATTTCGGGATGAAAAGTCTATATCACATTTCAGTAAGGAGTGTGGATTTGATTTCTGTTAAGGAAACTATTTTCATTTTCGCACTTTAATAAGACCGCGTGCGATGTTGAATATCTCCATACATATTTTAAATAAAACTATTTTAACCGGATTAATCGC
>JAAIXJ010000988.1:0-33963 GCA_013403705.1 Heliconius hermathena | reverse complement strand
ATAGATAAGTTATAAACTAAAAACTAAAATAAGCTAACTTCACTAACTAACTCACACACTATATAAGTTATATATACATGAAATTTCTGACCAGAAATTAACAATAACAGAACAAAAACAATTTGCTCTGAAATTTACATCATCTAACTACTAGTATGTAATTAACTGAAATACCTAATATAATAGTTAACAAGTAGCTGTGGTCTCGATCATCTACGATACCCTCCACTAACTGCACGGTTAACTTTTACCAAGAAACTTGTGCCCTTGTTTTACCTAGCTTCGTTAACTTTGCCAAGGCTGAAAAGATTTGTAATCCTAATAAAAACTAAAAAGGAAGTAGGCGTAACTTTATTTAGTGTTCCGTGAAATTACTCAAACGTTTTACTTAACTTTGGAAACCTGATTATTTTGTAGCTGCTAGTAATTTGCTTCGAAGTTTTTCTTTTAGGTCAATTTTTTTTCGTAGTTTTATAAAATTACATATATAAAGAAATAATATGAATGTTATTGTTGCTTTTAAATGTTATTAAATAGATACAACAGAATTTGAGAAAAAGTTGTGTAAATACATATCTTCCTTCACAGTTTATTGAAGGAAGTCCTAAAAATAATTATCGAAGACTAATAATATTGACCTTTAACTAACATAACAATCGAATAAAACAGAAGTCGCATCAGATGTTAACTCAGTTAGTCTTGATGTTAAAGAAATTTCACTGTTGTTTTCTTACTTCTTCTATTTTTTTTAATTTTATTTATTATTTACTTATTTTTTTATTTGTACATCACTTATATAAAAATAAACAAAAAAAAACAGAAAAGAAAACAAGCGAATTTAAAAAAAAGGTGGCCTTATGGCTAAGTAGCCATCTCTTCCAGGCAACATTTAATTTTAAATATAATCTTTTAAAAATCTAGTGCTTATTTTAAAACTAACAGACAATTTCCAAATCAACATTTTTATTATTAAATAAATTATTAACAAAAAAATATTCTTCCTGTATTATCTACTATTAATATCAATACGGAAGTTAGAAATAATTTACATTGGTCAAACCTGTCTCGCTGAGTAGGCTAAAAGCAATAGGTAGAATACACGACAATATTCTATCATTAGACTAATATTCTAAAAAAAAACTAAACGAAACACGCCTTTCTGTTCCATCAGCCATATTCCAGTTTCATCGCCAAGTCCTCTTCACCAGAAGACATGAATAGAATACAATAAGGCGAATCTAATGAACTCAACTTGAGGCCGGTCGTGGCGCAGCGGCACGAGGTGTGACTGCAAAATCGACTGGTTGTGGGTTCGATCCCCACTCGAGGAGATGAAATATTTACTTAAATTTATATTTCCATTTCTTCGCTCTGGTGTCGAGGTTAAGCGCGGCGTTGAGTTCTGCCCCTCAACACGCAATGCCTCCAGAATTCGGCAGAAAGTGGGGAACGGAGTGTCTTAACACTAGGTTCCCTCTGCTTACCCTGCTGTGTGCGGTATACAGCGTGAAGCTGATTTATTTATTTTTATTTTTAATGAACTCAAGTCTATTATTTTAATAATAGGCATCACATCCCGTCTTCATCGCATCCCATTATATTGTATGTATTTATCTATCATTATACGGGTTTGACGTATAAACGATTTTATTATATTGTCACCTTATCTTTTACAATTCTATATCACTATTACAGCTTATAAAATCATTTTAAAATGGAATAATGTTATACACATAACAAGTTTATCAATTTCTAACACTCGCATTCTTAAGTTTGGCGGCACGCGATGTTTCGGGTATAAAATCACTCTCAATTTTTAGCATATCTTTTACAACTTATAGGATTATTTATATCTTTTTTCTGTTTTATTATTTATTTAAATATTAAATATTTCATTTCCTCAAATGGGGATCACAATCTGATGCATATACACTTGTTTGTGCCCCTGTGGAACGACTGACCTAAATTAATAGTAAATATTATAAATAACATATAATATTTATATTTGTAAATATTATATATAATGGATAAAACGTATAACACGTTCGACGACCGTGTGAGAAGTCGACGGTTTCATTAAAAGTATCATTAACATTCTGTAACGTTTTTACGCTTATTACTGTCGTTATTTCTACATCATTAAAAAATACCACAGACTTTGTTTACCGCAAGGTAAAAAGAAAAAGAAAAGGAAGAGAGAAATATAAGGAAATATTCAATTATAAATTATAATGTCTAATGAATGTTTATTTCCTGGAAATGAGATTTCAGAGTAAAATTAACGATTGGTAGCCGTCGTGGTGCAATGAGAAGGTGTGATTTTGCGTGATGCTATTTGGTTTAAATGTCACGTACATTTTTCTGCATATTAATAATACTATTTTTTCCCATTTGGAGTCAAAAATGTGAAAGATTTTCAAAAAAAAACAGTTAAATGCGAGGAGTCTCACTCGCCTATCGAGGCATCTGTATCAATTTCAGGATTGTATGTCAACGGTACAAAATATAAAACTTGACAAACTTAAGCTTCCGGTCATATTCACTCATTTCGAATGAAATAAGTATAAGTTATATTTACATAATATTACTTTGTAATGATTTTTTTTAATTTTTTCTTACATCAATAAATTTTATAATTGTAGGCCAATGGGAAGTGTCCTATAGGTTTTAATTACATATAAAATGCATAAAAACCGATGTACAAATATAATAATTAGGCAAATAGTGGCATTGAATTCCGCCACTCAGCATGTAATGCCTCGAGAATTCGACCGGAAGTGAGGAATGAGGAAGGAAATGTTTTAATGTGAACGGAGTGTTTCGACACTAGGTTCTTAGGTACAGTAGTTCAAAGATACAGTATAAAGCTAAAACAAAAAAAAATCCTTTAAGTCCAAAGCTTTTGTTCCTGCGCCACGACGGCCTCATTCTATCAGTCTATTAGGATAACTATGTTCTTTAAAATAATTTATAGAGAAATTCACAAATTAATTTTCAAACACATTACTGATTTATGTATAATACATGAACTGAACTTTATCTGGTTTCTCTATTCTGGTAGAATATAATGAGAAAATTTGAGTATTTTAACACTAGTAAAAGAAAAAGGTACAAATATGTAATTATAGATCAATAGACATGGACGTGTAACAAACATTAGACAGCCTTTTGTTATGGCAATAAGCAAAGAACAAGAACTAGCGGCGCAGACAAGAGTATATTGCATCACGCTAAGAGAAAAATATTTTCATTGTAGGTTAGCCGAGATGATTCAAACCTATTATGTATTGTGTTTAGTTATAAAAATAGTTTTATAGATTAATTAGTTTGTACTTTTTGTTAAATAACAGTTTCAACCTTATTTCATAAATCACNAATAATACTATTTTTTCCCATTTGGAGTCAAAAATGTGAAAGATTTTCAAAAAAAAACAGTTAAATGCGAGGAGTCTCACTCGCCTATCGAGGCATCTGTATCAATTTCAGGATTGTATGTCAACGGTACAAAATATAAAACTTGACAAACTTAAGCTTCCGGTCATATTCACTCATTTCGAATGAAATAAGTATAAGTTATATTTACATAATATTACTTTGTAATGATTTTTTTTAATTTTTTCTTACATCAATAAATTTTATAATTGTAGGCCAATGGGAAGTGTCCTATAGGTTTTAATTACATATAAAATGCATAAAAACCGATGTACAAATATAATAACTAGGCAAATAGTGGCGTTGAATTCCGCCACTCAGCATGTAATGCCTCTAGAATTCGACCGGAAGTGAGGATTGAAGAAGGAAATGTTTTAATGTGAACGGAGTGTTTCGACACTAGGTTCTTAGGTACAGTAGTTCAAAGATACAGTATAAAGCTAAAACAAAAAAAATCCTTTAAGTCCAAAGCTTTTGTTCCTGCGCCACGTAAATATTATATGTTATTTATATTTACTATTAATTTAGGTCAGTCGTTCCACAGGGGCACAAACAAGTGTATATGCATCAGATTGTGATCCCCATTTGAGGAAATGAAATATTTAATATTTAAATAAATAATAAAACAGAAAAAAGATATAAATAATCCTATAAGTTGTAAACGATATGCTAAAAATTGAGTGTGATTTTATACCCGAAACATCGCGTGCCGCCAAACTTAAGAATGCGAGTGTTAGAAATTGATAAACTTGTTATGTGTATAACATTATTCCATTTTAAAATGATTTTATAAGCTGTAATAGTGATATAGAATTGTAAAAGATAAGGTGACAATATAATAAAATCGTTTATACGTCAAACCCGTATAATGATAGACGGCCTCATTCTATCAGTCTATTAGGATAAGTATGTTCTTTAAAATAATTTATAGAGAAATTCACAAATTAATTTTCAAACACATTACTGATTTATGTATAATACATGAACTGAACTTTATCTGGTTTCTCTATTCTGGTAGAATATAATGAGAAAATTTGAGTATTTTAACACTAGTAAAAGAAAAAGGTACAAATATGTAATTATAGATCAATAGACATGGACGTGTAACAAACATTAGACAGCCTTTTGTTATGGCAATAAGCAAAGAACAAGAACTAGCGGCGCAGACAAGAGTATATTGCATCACGCTAAGAGAAAAATATTTTCATTGTAGGTTAGCCGAGATGATTCAAACCTATTATGTATTGTGTTTAGTTATAAAAATAGTTTTATAGATTAATTAGTTTGTACTTTTTGTTAAATAACAGTTTCAACCTTATTTCATAAATCACATCTAAATATACGTACAAATACATACGCCTGTTCGAACAGCCAAAAAATATATACCTATTAAAGAAGCCAATTTTCACGTGAACCGTTATATTTATTAGCGTCTGTCAATCAGCTAGTAACTCTGTCACGCTGCGAGCCGTAGTGAGGGTGACAATGGACGCGGGTTGGAAGCTCTCGCGCCCCATTCAATAAATTAATGAGTCCATAAATATTACAATATCCTTTGTCTTTTGTACTACTCGATTTTTTTTAGCTTCACATTGTATGTCGGGCATAGCAGGGTAGGCATAGAGAACCTGAGAATGTAGGGTTCAGACACTCCGTTCCCATTAAGACACTTACGTTTCCCACTTTTCGCCACTTTCATTGTGTGATTAGAGACCAGTTTACCAGATTGGAAAATAGTAAAAACGGAACACTTATTCATATATATCATTATTGTCCGTTTGTCCGTCTGCCAGGAACATTTATCTCGAGATCGCGTGGTTGTATCGATTTTAAATTAATATTAAATATTTAGGTATTATTGTCCCTTGAAGCGCGAAAAAAATCAAGCTTCAAAGTCAACGCAATCAAAAGACAAGCGTTTTTAATCGTTTTTGCTGAATTTTATATGAAATGAAAACCTATATTGTATTTATGTACAATTATGAAATTTGGCAAATAAAGGAAACCATTCAAAAAATGAACATTTATAGATATTTCATAGTAGTTCATTTCATACAAAATGACCATACGTCCCCAAACTTAAGTTTGTCAACTTCAAATTATAGTTTCCGTTGACATACAATCCAGAAATTAGAAAGGAACCATTCGTATGTGAGTTCGACTCCAATTTGGTCGGTTTTATTTAGTAGGTAGGTAGGTAGTATACTTTTGGTTAACTATAATAGGTTAATATTTTTTTTCTTTATGCATAATAAATATCCTTCTACAAAGTGAAATAATACATGTCGTTATTTTACTACAAATACCTATTCTTAAGCTTTACATAGGCTTACTACTTAGGAAGTTAGAACCGACAAATAAATATAAATAAAACAAACCCCTGAGTGGGGGACAACACCATTATTAATAGAGTCGCGCTGTGCCCCTAATTTGATAAACAGAACATTTTGTCCGTACGTTTGACGTCAAGTAACGATATTAGAACCACAAGCCGAGATAATGGCCAACATTTCTCGTTTACATCTTTCATCCTGTAACTAATTTGCGCAGCATTTGCAGAGATATATAACAAGCAGGAATTATATTTTTATCTATTTAGTGGCTTGTTATGTTACGTGTTATATTTAATTGTGTTCGTCTTTAGTTTTTATTTCAAAATTCAGCTATATGTTTTCTTTTATGTCTTTGAAGTCATACAGTAGTATATTTATTTAAGATCGTTTTATCGCACTTCTCTACCTACTATACTATGTACGGGAAACAGTGTGAAGCTATTAAAAATGTGTAAATAATTTGACCATTTTTACATTATTGTACGCTACCTCTTTTAAATCTAGACTATCTAGATTTGCTTCAAGTACTCTACAAAATAATTATGACGATAACAGATAAGAAAACAACAATTAGTGGAATGATTATATTTAAAATATTGTTTAGTTCCTTTTTATTTATTTTTATTTGAATTAAACAAAGCACAGCATTGAGTTACCCCAATACTTCTATAACATCTCAAATATCTCGAATTCGGACAGGAAGTAAAGAACGGAGCGCGTCAACACTAGTTTCTCTTTATCTGATACATCCGGAAGATACTTGAACTTAAGAAAAATAACGGAGTCACCGTCATTTTCTACAATGTCTTTTATTTTTCCGCAACGTATCAGTCTCAGGCTTAAAGTGGAATATTGTAAAGATTCACGTTGTTTTTTGCGAGATACGAAAAGTCTCAAATGTTAAGCTGTCTTTATTACGTCGTAGATATGCGGGTATACATTCTTGTGAAATTAAATCTACGTTCTCTTGTATATTCGAATGATGTGTGATTGTAATCTAAAGCGTGTTTATTTAATATTATGGTTTATTCTGTTTGGCAATTTGCGAAAGATATTTTAAAATAAAAAAAAACAAATTTCTGGTTCTGGTAGTAGTTAATTTAGGGCTACCCTGGTTCCGGCATAACAAATCCATTATTAAATTTAATTATACAAAATTATATTACATATATATATTTGCAAATTGGCCTTCAGAATATATTTCAATAATATTTGTATGAATCAAAGGATGGAAACAGACATGGCTACTTTATTTACCTATTATATTTCTAAAACTAGCGACCCGCTCGCGGCTTCGCCCGCTTTAACTACTGAATTATTCATATAATGTACCTATGTTTGCAGAGCACTTAAGATTACAAATGTGAAAATTATTGAAACCTTAATGCAACCCACATTTTCGTAGTTCCAATAAGGATATTCCAATTGTTTAAAAGACACACACACTTAAACAAATGACACAAACAACAGAAAACTTAAACGAAAGAAATTATAAACAACAGACTACCTACTATTCTCTTACCCAAAAATACTTAAACGAAAGATGTAACCAACTATGTCGCGTTGAAATACATTATAATTATTGGATAACTCCAAAATACGTGCAATCGCTTCTAAATTAACTTTGCTATAGAGCCAGGCGCAGAATTGAAGCATTCTCTCGTCCATCTCCGTAGTAGCTCCGAACGACATCTGGGCGTTGACACAGTATGAAATTGGAAGGATTATCAAATGCCATCTAGGCGGTCAACTCAGTCAGGAGAGACCCTCGGTTTCCTAAGGGAGGCCCATCTTAAACGACCAAGGTTCAGTGCAAGGCTCATGAGTCGGATTTGGAGGAGAATAGAAAGTCCCTCGGAAGTAGTCTTACGTCTGACTTTGGGCGGCCGGGTATGCCACGGAGTGCTGCTCCTTAGGTGCAGGTTATACATTGGCGCAGCGGAATGCGTTGGACGCGAGACGACCAATGTGTACCTCCAGGCTTTATATTTTTAGGTTGCGGTGATGCATGGTATTTCTCACGTAGTATGGCGCCTGCGTCACTCGACGGAGGATAAGGTCCTGGACCACCTGCAGGATTTCTCGTTGAGTGATACTCGCTAGGGCGTTGTGATGTCATCAGTGTATAGTGCGTAGAGAGCAGGTGACAAAATGCTGCCCTGGGGAACAACGGCAGCGATCGAGTCGCTGCTAGACCTCGAACTCTCAACTCTCAAGCAAAATATCCTGTCACTGAGGCAGGGAGGCAAAGACATGCGCGACGTGCTGGGGGGTGCCGGCTCTGAGCACTTAATGAAGTAGGTCTTAAGACTGCTATTGCACTCTCCTTTCGGTTGATTGCTGTTACGGCGTAGTGTAACCACAGTGGTATACCCGATCGCCAAACTGTTCGCTTCGTGGGTGGATGTGCGCCTGGAGAAGTGAGAGGAATAACTTCTCGAACAGCTTGGCGACCGCGTTAAGGAGGGTTATAGATCGGTACCCCTCAGGCTGCTATGGGCTCTTCCCAACCTTGGGCAACATGATGAGCAGGCCCTCCTTCCATGACCGGGGGGAAGAAGTTAGGCGGGTGCGGCGGGTCCATTTTTATAAGCAAAATGTCGTGGGCGCGGGAGGACGCTTGGTGGTCGGCGAGCCGTTACACAGCAAGAAAATATTTTAGTATCGTAATTTCAAATCTGTGCTACTAATCTTCTAAAGTACTTATTAAAATGAAAAGCAGTAAAGAACATTTTGATCTACATTAAATGGCCAAGGTAATTTTATACACATTTATCATATTTATGTCAAATTACAATAAGATATACATATAATAAACTATATATAAATCTTCCCTGAGAAATATTCTACATAATGGTGAAAACCGCATCAAAATCTGTTGGGTGGTTTAGAAGAAGAAAATGTAGAAAGGCCAGACAGAGAAGAAATGCGTTCTTATTTTATAATATATAGAGAAGAGATATTTTCATTACGTCGATACCTTTAAAATTTAAATTATGTTGTAATGAACATGTGGCGAATATTATATAAAATGCAGAAAAAAATCATATAAATATCCGTATTTTTTGATTGCGTTCTTAGTTGCTTGTATATTTTTATCTTTTGATTGCTAAAATGGACAGTAGACCTTAATATTAGATATTAAATTCTCTCGAGATCTCGAGATAAATGGTCTTGACAGAACAACATAGTGATCCTATAAGGGATCCGCTTTTCCTTCTTAGGTACGGAACCTTTATAATATAAATTGAGCTACTTACTAACAGCCTAGTAAGTTCACTAATTAAAAACGCCGTTTACAAATGCAACGCGAGAGCGATTGCAGCAAATAAACAGGTGAGTGTTCCATACTTCGAAGAGCACTTCATTAAATTTATTCAGCTCTACAATAGTGTAAAACGTTATTCCGAGCTCGTTATTTAAATAATATGGGCTATTTCTCTAGGGAATTATTGAATTATCCACTTCAGAGATACAATCACTGAACAGTAGAGGAACTCGCCGCCCTCATCTCGGGTAATGAATATTAATAGCGAGATTTATTACCTTTCACACTTCTCTACGTGACGGGCAACTTGTTAGATATTTGTCATTTGAAACATTTAAAACATATGTAAGTTACGAAATTCTTATACTTTTATCGATCTTAATGAAAAAAGTTTAACCAAGGTAGGGAGAGGGTGCCTAGAGTTAAGATACTCCGCTACCCACTTTACTCATTTCGGAATGGGGCGCCGTCGCTGTCAAATATGTATGCTTGTTGCTAGGTTCTCTCTGCCTACCCTGCTGCGTGCGAGATACAGCGTAGAGCTGGTTTTATTTTAAAGGAAAAGATTAATAACTAGGTTTTAAATAAATCGTGTATATTGTAAAAAAATATATTAAAAACCATTTAAAAATATAAATATTAAATTCTATTATATTTAAACGGCAACAAAATTCATAAAAATCACAAGATATGACCGAATTATTTTTTCTTTTTCTTAGCATAATATATTTTTGGAATAATAATAACAAAAAAAAAACTATTAATATTGAATCATTTTTGTATACTTTATTCCAATTTCTTTGTAACCTACAAAGGCAGGCTCATAAGTGCTTGGACAAGGTGTCCCGGACTGCTTATCACTTTGCGGTAGGGCGATACACACATTTTAATATTTAAAATTGTGACTCGTTCATACGTTTGTTGCTCTTCTTGTTGGGGTATTAAGTTTGGAATCAAATTATCACGTGTTTGAGCTTTTCAGTCAGGAAATATGTAATGTTTTTATAGCCTTTTGAAATTAGATATAAAGAAATGTATAGGGATAAAGAAATGTACGTATATAAATTACCCTGAAGATATTTAAACAAAATAAATCCCCCGATCCTTATTTTCCGCGATTTTAATTCCATTGTTGCTTCTTTACCTCTTTGAATATCATAAAAAGTACGTAATACTCAGTAACGCTTAGATAAACAAAACGCGGCGTTGAGTTCCGCTATTTAACGTCTAACGCCTTGAATTGTGTGGAAAGTACAGAACGGAGTGTTTTAACACTGAGTTCCTTCTACTTATTCCGCTATATTAAAGATACGATATCTAAATAAAAAAAATAAATACATATAATAGATATATAATTTTTTTTTAATAGAATTTTTCAACTCTGATGTGAAGTAAATTTATGTAACCCACGACTTCATTTCTTACAATCTCTATATTAGATGTAGTTGGGTTGAGATTAATAGTGAGATTGATGCTTGATCGAGTTCTGACCTACTAGTATTGACGTTACATCTATCGATAGAGTTATTACTATTTTGCTATTGTAGTGTTATTATTTCTATAGATTCACGCTGTGTCTCACATACAGCAGGGTCGGCAGAACTAAAAATACCACCAAAGTCGCCTCTTACATAGTACAAAATAAATTGTTCAATTATTTTCAAACGGCCGTAGCAAATTGTGTTAGTAATTACTGCCACAAATGACAGTAGAGGTGTCAGTGAAGAGCGTATCTAAACGCGTTACTATACAAAATTGTTAAAAGTGTTTGTGTAAAAAGCCACGACAACTTTTAAAATAAGTTGAATATTTATTACAAATACTAAAATTAGGTATTATTAGGTTTAAGCGTGGGACTCTAACTCGACCGTTGTGTGCTCGAACACACAGAATCGATTCTAACTCGGGGTAATTAATTATTATTTATTAATATTTTCTTGTCATCGCTCTAGTTCCTAAAGCAAAAGCACGGCGTTGAGTTCCGCTATTCAATAAGCAATGCCTAAAAATGCCTCGAAAAAAGGGAAACAAAGTTTCTTACCACTAGTTTCCCATTGCCCACTCTGCTATATACGAGATATAGCGTGAAGCTAAATAAAAATAATAAATAAAAAATTAAAAATTAGCTTCACGCTGTATCCCGCACACAGCAGGGTAGGCAGAGGGAACCTAATGTTAAGACACTTCTTTCCCCACTTTCTGCCGAATTCTGGAGGCATTGCGTGTTTAGTGGCAGAACTCAACGCCGCGCTTAACCTCGACACCAGAGCGAAGAAATGGAAATATAAATTTAAGTAAATATTTCATCTCCTCGAGTGGGGATCGAACCCACAACCAGTCGGTTTTGCAGTCACACCTCGTGCCGCTGCGCCACGACCGGCCTCAATCTAATAAAACAATTAATAAAAATAATAAAACAATTTAATTATATTAATTATAATCATCGCATTATATATAACAAAGCGTGTTTAAGCTCAAAGCCAGCTTTGTGGAGAGATCTATTAGACAAAAACTTTGTATGAGCTGGCAGCATATGCAGTGGATATATTCGGATTTTCTGCCGCATAATATATATAGTACGTACTTGACATCATGATACAAAGATTATTATTATTAGGTAATAGTGTAAGTTTTTTTAATTTTTCTTTACTTTTCGAATTTTTTACAAAATGTCTCTACCATTGGTTATTTAATAGTGAAATTTAAGCATATGGTCTGTAAACTGTCAACCACCTATCTATATTGTCAAGACACACGATAGCATTTTTAACATTTTTAAAGTGTTATTTAAAAATGTTAAAAATGCTATCGCGCGTATATACTTTAAAGAAAAATGCAAGTATTTTTCTTTCCTAAGTGTGGAATAACACTTTTAAAATGTTAAAAATATTTAATAAATAGTTTTCTCTCTTGCCAGACGGTAATTCTTAGTAATTATCTTTGGGTAACGGAAATTTGTAATAATCTCCCTCAAGCGTATAAAAGTTTCGACGTAGCTTGATGAGAACGTAAGGCTTATTGGTCAAAGCGCCTAGTCGGTTTCCAGGAGGCGCGGCTTAGAGTCCCGATACGTGCAAATTTTTATACGATTTCTAAATAAGTACGGGAAAGCATGTCCAGCTAAAAAAGCCATTGAAGCTAAAACACTGCTAAATTAGTGTAATACGTGCATTCAACTACATCGTCGTTTACAGAAAAACACAACACTAAAGACTTCGGGCACGTAATATATCAATGTAGTTGGAAATAAACAACAGAGTGTAATAGCCATATTACACATAATGTGACATTAAGTTTCTATTTGTCTTCACAACAAAAGATCTATTAAAGATATACAAGTATAAATTTATTATAGGACATTCTATTTGTATTATAAACTAGCGACCCGCTTGAGGCTTCGCCTGCTTGAACTACTTAATTATTACTAATCTGTATTATATTCGTTTTCCAATAACAATATTATGCTAAAAACAATATCTATATTGAATTTTACAATTATTTATAAAATTTTTGTCAATCAACAGTACTTAAAATGGTATATATTTTTTTTTATTTTTAAATCGATCGACATAACAAAACACTAAATGTTAAGGGAAGCTTGCCTAAATATTATAGTGAAACCTGCCATTAAATTAAATCGGTTTCTTTTCGGAGATAAATGGTTCAATTTTTAATATTAGTAGATATAAAACTTTGTGAGGATGAATGTTTCACTGTCACGCAAAATCTACTGAACTGATTTAAGATAAAATCACACATATCACACGTGTGTGTATGTGTGTGTGTACAATGACTTAACTATTCTTTCTACTATATAAGGAAAAGGGTTACTTTAACTAATTCCTGGCTTACCGCTATACTGTTAAGTCATCGAGAAACCAATGATTTTTTTATAGCTGGGCAAAAGCTTTTTCGTGTAATAAAAATAGTGATATTATTACTTTCAAACAAAGAAATAGCAAACTATAGTTACTTTGAGATGGACTTGAAGTCTCTTATGTTTTCTTTGACGACAGTCGGGAGTTACAAGTAAAGCGCCGGACTCGGTTCGGGATACTTTAAGCTCAGTCCGCGAAGAGCTTTGAAGAGAGCAGCACGTGACGCTGCCACCGGGATTGTGCACGTGAATACGTAACTGTCAGTTGCGTGTGTATTGAAAATATGTATAATAATAGTGTAATAATATAATAAGTATAGTTTTAGTGATGTATAGTGACCAAATACATTATAAAAAGGATGTTTTTGTGAATGAATCACTTTTTTACTTTGTAAGTATTAATTATAATGTTTATGATTAAAATTTCATCAGATTTTATTAATAAAGTTAAAATATTTGACATTTCGTAACTTGTCAAACGAATACATTTTGAGAGTCTCTCAAAATTTCGTACTTTTGATTATTAATTACTGTTTTAAACTCCGACCTCGCTCATATAGAGCTTATTATACGTTGTCAATAATAAACATATTTGGTTTAACTTCGTGAAAATGTTATTCTATACGTAGTATTTATAAACATTTTTCAAACAATAAAGACTTAATTAAGTGCTTAATTGACGTTTTCAAGAATAACAGTTGTAAGTTGAAAGAGATTAATTTATTATGTAAAAATGTAAAATAGTAATGAAAAAAGTGAAAGTGTAAATTAAAGTAACATATTAATTAAATTCTGTTTATTTTGAACAAAAATGACAAGATATTAATTGCTACTGAACAAAACTAAAGACGTTGTGGCACAGTGGCCATTATCACACCATTTGACGTAAGCGCAATAGAGTACTCACAGTCGTATACTGCGCTATGAAGGCGTGAAATGTTAAATGAACTTAATTAGTTTTAAACCAGCTATATGCTTATTTATATTTTATATTTCTAAAGTAGCGATGTACGGTGAGATATCTCTATTTGAGACATACATAGCTTCAATTTCAAGACATATAAAACTTTTTCTTAACAGTCCGGAAGAGCAAGAAAAATTAAAATATAATAATTTGTCTAGACGGAGATCGAACTCATAAGTACAGTGCAACTGTACTATCCTACTACACTATAATAGCGCAAATAATAAGAAATTAATTACAGTTTTTTACTTTACTATTGGCACAATCTATTATAGTATTTCACATTGTCAGTTCTAAATCCCCAAGTTAATAATAATCAAGGACAACTTACAAGCGTTTCACTACTTTAGATTAGCGTGAGCGATTACTCGATTAAAGTAGATGCTAATTTTATAAACACTAAACGAAATATAGTTAGAGATCAGACCGATCGGTTAAATTGAATTTGATTTAAAAAAAATTAATCAGCTTCAAGCTGAATCCCGCATACAGCTCGGTAGGTAGATGGAACCTAACGTTAAGGCACTCCGTTCCCCACTTTTTCCCCAATTTTCAAATCTCATCATAATTTAATATTTTCATTTCCTCACTCTGGTGGGACAAAGTGCGGCGTTAAACTCCGACATTCACCAAACACTTCTGGAAAATCGGCGAAAAGTGGAGAGCGGAGTGTCGTTGTAAGGTGTTCTGTTTATTAGCTTTATACAAGCATAAAAAGTAGTTTACTTTGAAATCTTTTTATATAACTCTTATATAATTAGTATTTAATGGATTGTTTAAAAATAGGTATATGTTTACCATTTTTAGTTTAATTCAAAACATCATCGAGATCAAGAGGCCAGTCGCGGCACAGGGGCACAAGCGTGCGATCGATTCCCGCTCGAGGAAAATAAATATTTAATATTTTAAATTCTTCGCTTTAGTGTCAAGGCCAAGCGCGGCGTTGAGTTCCGCCACTCAACACGCAATGCTTCCGAAATTCGGTGAAAAGTGGAGAGCGGATTGTCTTAACACTAGACTTCCTCTGCCTTACCTGCTACATACAGGATACAGCGTGAAACTGAAATAAAAATGAAGAGGTTAAATCAAATATGTACCCATTCTACTCTTGTCAACTGCCAACGAACATGAAACTATCATTCACCTTTATATTTGTATAGAAATGTAGGCATAAAGGAAAATATTTTAAGAAACAAAATTTTAATAATTTTGCATGTAAACTCATTTTAAAAAAAATGAGTAGGAAAACGCCGTGTTCTTTCGATTACTTATTTAACATAATATTAGTGCAATTTCCGGTAAGACATTCGAAGTGACGTCTCTTAAGTGTAGCCACACGGAACTAATATCCTTAGATTTCAGCATATTAGAACATACGAAATCAATTAACATATATTTTGTCTTACATCTACATACATACGAGTATTAATTAAAGAAGTTTGCTCCAAAGGGAAATAACCTGATATTACAAAGCCGTGTTTACAAAATAATTAAAAGTTTTAGCTTAGAGATTATTCTAAAAAAATATTTGCCTTGGTTTTGAGTCCCTTTGCCTACGCTTCTAGAGCATTTATTCCTAAATTATGGTATAGAATAAAATCTGGGCTATCTTTTATTTATTCATAATTTAGTTAAATATTTTATTTGTTAGGCCGTCGTGGTGCAGTGGTACAGTATGTGATTGTGAATTAGACGATTTAAATTTTCCCAGTCGGGAAATTAAATAATTAATATTTACATTTTCTTGCTCTGGTATCAAGACAAAGCGCGGCGTTGAGTTCCGTCACTCAACATTCAATACCTCAAACATAGCCTGAAAGTTTAATTAAAATTAATAAAATCTTTATTTAAATTAAAGATAAATATTCAAAGTTATTTTTCATATTCTGTATTTTTTTTACTTTCTTGTTCCAGTAATATTACCTCGAGAGATTTGAGTGCACATCACCATTAGTCATATATTTATTAAGTTAAAAGTAGAAACTTTGTGGATTTCGTGTTACCGTAACGCAATATTTAATCGAATAATTTTAATCACGCGTAGTACCGCGGGACACGTCACTCTTGACGTCGCGAAACCACTATAACGTTGATAAAGTTATTAAATTAACGAAGTAACTAATCTAAATTATATTACTTTTAATTATCTTTAATAATCGTAAGGATTCTAAATGTAGTGTTTTCGACCCAAATTCGATACAATGCGTGTTTGATGTACCAGAGTGGGGAAATGACACTTGGCTTCGATGACGAATTTATAATGTACATAACAGTGGAAGTTGAGATCGCCATGGCGAAGAGGCACAAGCGTGCGAGTGCAATCGCGACAGGTTGTTGGTTCGATTCCCACTCGAGAAAATTAAATATTTAATATTTTAATTTCCTTACCCTGGCGACGAGGCAAAGCGCATGTAAAGATTATTATACTTACTCTCATTTTCACATAGTTCTCTTTAGCGTTCGTTATGAATACACGTGAGAAAATATATTCTTCCACTTCTTATTAATTTTCATAATTGACTTACGGTGGCTTTTGAAAGCAATTATTAGTTCTATTTTTTGTACTCATTATCGAAAATAAAAGAAATACACGTCGGACAGTTTTAAGGCTTTAAGAGTCTCTGAATTTTCGACAAGTTAAACATAAAAGTTTAGACAGAGAATCGTCTGTTTTTTAGAATTCCGTACAATAAATAAATTAATTGCGACACACAGAGCAAAGTGAAAATATAAATTTAAGTAAATATTTCATTTCTTCGAGTGGAGATCGAACCCACAACGCGTAATGTCGCGTTAACCGTCACGCGCTTGTGCTCTTGCGTCTTACGATTGGCTTCTTTTAATATGAATTATCTATATGTATACATTTTATAACATACATTACAACATACAAACACAAAACGCAAAAATATATAAAATTAATTATACAAGGTAAAGCTATTTATTTAATTTCATTTGTTATACAATTTTAAGCATTTTTAAAGTGTTATTCCACACTTAGGAAAGGAATTTTCTTAATAAGTATGAATCAAAATAAGCTGAACAATGATTAATATAAATAAAATTGAACTTGTCCTTGTCGTATAATAAAAAATATAGGGTCAGTGACACTGTTATGGACATTTCTCAAAATCTTGGAAGTAACTGACTACACGCGATAACTGTAGATTTCTTCTTAATAACAATCAGTATTTTGAGATAGAGTATATGGAAAGATGAAAGAAACGATGTTTGAGGGTCATTATAAATAATAAAGTTTATTATATATTTCATATAAAATGAAATAAACACGTTCAGTAAGCAATTAAAGTAAATATACAACAAATACATGACATCGAACCCACAACTCTCTCTCTCTGTCTCCTCAGAATAGCCAAACTTTTGACCTCAATTCGGATATATTGTTTGATAATTACAGCGAGCAGAACCAGCGCGGGCGGCAAGCGAGGCGAGCGGCGGCGGGACTTGTAGTAGTCAAATATAGTGAAAACCAACTGCAATTGTAATTAACCACAGAGCTTGGTCTCTGCAACAATTGAAATTGTGAAAATAGCCATGGTTTAGGGTAATTAAATATAACATATTTATACAAACATGTGAACTTTTTACTGAATGTTATATACAGCTTCACGCCGTATCCCGCACACAGCCGGGTAGGCAGAGGAAAACTAGTGTTAAGACACTCCTTTCTCCATTTTCCGCCGAATTCTGGAGGCGTTGCGTATCGGGTGGTGGAACTCAACGCCGCACCCTGCCTCGATACCAAAGCGAAGTGAAAATATAAATTTAAATAAATATTTCATATCCTCGAGTGGGGATCGAACCTACAATCAGTCATACAGTTGTGCCTCTGCACCGCGACTATGTACAGATGTTGTGACGAATTGAACGATGTGAAACTAATCTTACGCGTCTTACAAAACATGAATGCCTCCTTATTACGGTGTGTTTTCTATTTCTATGAAATACACGCTTAATGCAGAATATAGAAATATGACTACCCATATATCTGTCAATATTAATAGAGAGGTCATAAGGTGAGGCTATAGAGTATTGTAGAAATAGCACTTTCAAATGTAAGTGTTGCTATACGAAATGAGTAAAATATAGGTAGGTATCGTCGGTTGTGGGTTCGATTACTTATTAATTAAAGAAGTTTGCTTCAAAGGGAAATAAGTTAATTTTACAAAGGCGTGTTTACAAAGTAATTAAAAGTTTTACCTTAGAGATTATTCTAAAAAAATATTTGCCTTGCTTTTAAGTCCCTTTCCCTTCGCTTCTAGAGCACCTTTTCCACCAATTCCTAAATTATGGTAGTCTTCATACGACCTGGTTGCCAAAACAATGCTCCTAAACTGGGACGTTCCAAACTGTACATTGTTCTCAGGATGCCGAAGTATAACATCTTTTATTTACGTTACTATAAATATTTTATTTGTGAGACCGTCGTGGCGCAGTGGTACAGCGTTTGACTGTAAATTAGACGATTTGAATTCGATTCCCAGTCGGGAAATTAAATAATTTATATTTATATTTTTTGCTCTGATATCAAGACAAAGCGCGGCGTTGATTCCCGCCACTCAACTTCCAATGTCAAAACATAGCCTGTAAGTTTAATTAAAATTAATAAAATCTTTGTTTAAATTAAGGATAAATTTCAAAGTTATTTTTCATATTCTATAAATATAGAATTTTTATTTTTTACTTTCTTGTTTCAGCAAAATTACCTCGAGGGATTTGAGTACACATCACCATTAGCCTCTTTCGTTTCGTGTCTCAATTTCGTGTTACCGTAACGCAATATTTAATCAATATTTATAGTTTTGTTTCATAATAAACAATTTATCGTAATATAAGGCTAATAAAATATTATTCAATATATTTATTTGAATAGATCTAAATAAATCTCGAGTATTTGTTTTTATTTACGTTCCCATATAAAATTTAAATGGAAATAGCTTAGCTAAAGCGGTTGCAAACCGAATGCAGTTTCATATGCAAATTTATTTTGAAATTAAGGGAAATGTCTGAACTGTATGACGAGACATAAACATTTTTTATTGAGAAACTTAGCTTCACGCTATATATCGCACACAGCAGGGTAGGCAGTGGGAACCTAGTATTTCCCATTTTGTGCCAAAGTCTAGAGGTAATGCGTGTTAAGTGGCGGAACTCAACGCCGCACTTTATCTGAAAGGCGAGGCGTAAACTAAGCTTTGAATTTGTGTGAGTGATTATAAATAGCCAGAAAGTATTTTTTTCTATCCTCCAATGCAGATTGAATTAATAATTAATCTTTCCGTTTTAACCTTAAAACAGCGTAGTGACCACGTAATATAACCTTACCTTATATATTTTGTGCCGTGTGATCCCGGCTTAGAATAGGATCATCCTGGTACTGGTGGTATCGTAAGCGGCGACTAAAGTACGTGTCGTGTAGAGTCACGTCGCCAGCAATGATCAATTCGCATGGGCAGACTCGACCGGATCATTACCACCCCTGGCATTTAAAACCGGCGTTAAGTAGTGGCTTTATGCCACTGCGTTTCCCATCGGGTAATAGCGGGCTCCGGCGCCCAATCCACCTTAAAAGCCGGCAACGCACCTGTAGCTCCTCTGGTGTTGCACGTGGTCGTGGGCGGCGGTAGTCACCTACCATCAGGTGACCCGAACGCTCGTTTGCCTAGTCTTTTCCATATAAATAAATAAATAAATAAATAAATAAATAACTCTTCCATCACTGTATGGTCACATCGTTTTATTACATTTTTGTACATAGCTAGTGTCAACTTTATCTTTCATTTTTAATTAATCGAAAATAAAAATAAAATATAAAAAAATAAGTATGTGAATTTGCTATCAAATCAGCATAAGCCGATTTACGACCAACAAATGACGTTATTATCTGCACTGTGTAACTCCCGCCTTAAAGGCCGGCAACGCACCTGTAGCTCCTCTGGTTTTGCACGGGGTCGTGGGCGGCGGTAGTCACCTACCATCAGGTGACCCGAACGCTCGTTTGCCTTGTCTTTTCCATAAAAATAAATAAATAAATAAATAACTCTTCCATTACTGTATGGTCACATCGTTTTATTACATTTTTGTACATAGCTAGTGTGAACTTTATCTTTCATTTTTAATTAATCGAAACTAAAAAATAAAATATAAAAAATAAGTATGTGAATTTGCTATCAAATCAGCATAAGCCGATTTACGACCAACAAATGACGTTATTATGTGCACTGTGTAACAACACTCAGACTCAGACTACGCGGACTGTATGTATATTTTACTTCTTTTAATTTTTATAATCATAATTTCTATAGTGTAGTTTCATGTCAGTGACAGTTTTTGACATTTTCTGCCGTCAGAAAAAAATAAATTAATTCCGTTAGGTACTATAATGTCCTCCATCACAAGTTCCCCATTCCCATTAATGTTCAATGTTTGTGTTTAGTATTCTTATTAGTATATATCAAAATGAACGATAAGAATGAGCGGTAAGAGAGGTAGGGAGAGACCTCAGTTGACCTTCGAAAACACAGTATCAAAGATACTGGAGGAAGGTCACGTAAAAAGCATGAGGACCCCCCGAAGGGCATGTATGAAGAGGTTGATGACAGTGGACGAGGCGAAAGAGGTATGTAGAGACCGTAGCGTTTGGCGCTCCGTTCTCTCTGACTACCCCGCAAGGGATAAAGCGTGAAGCTAAGTTAAGTTAAGTTTTTGAAACTCTAAGCTAACATCGTTGTGAACTGTAACTTACCTACTACGTTAATATAACATGTTTGTTGTAAGTGAAGACAGTACTGAATATAATGAGTACTGAATTCCTTATCTCTTGCTTTTTTCCTATTTTATGTGCCCATCCCATACACAATTTAACTGGCATATTCAGAACGCCAAAGAACAAAACAGAAAAGAAAATTGAAGAAGTAAGCTTACTTGACGTAGCGTTTGATCAAGACCAAAGATATTGTATAACACAGCGTCTCACTTTGCGTAGTACAATAATACAAATTTAAATGGCTGTATTGCCTTGATTTTTGTTGACGGCTTTAACCTATTTGATAACATTTATAACTACATTTTATGATTTGCGGATCACTTTACTTTCCTCGCGATGCTTAATGCAAAAACGAGTTTACTATGGTGTTTTCTTTTGTCCAAATCTAATACAATTTCAATTTACTTGATTTGAAATTACAAATCTTTTCCCTTTTTTAAATAAAATAAAAAATACTTTACTTAAAAAATTATATCTAATCTCCCTATTAAATTATAAAGAAGACGCTCAACTCTTGAAATTCTCAAAAGAACTTTACTAAAAGACTAAAGCAACACAAAATCGAATTTGAAATTGTTTTCTTAAGATCTCAGAGCAAAGAGCCTTAATTCTTACTTTGTATAACGACCGCTAAAAATAGAATGATGTCGGCACTTGGGCCGGGCCGATGGTGATTGTTATTCGAGCTCACATTAGGAGAGTGTAAGGTCTACAAGGGACCGTAAATGTTATGGGTTCTGTAGAAATACGATTTATGAGTTTTACTAGCACTTGTAAATAATTAGCGAAATCGTCTCACGTAAATGCTTTTTGTAGTTAACTTGTATGAGATATTATTTTGATAAATCTTTATACACATATTCTTAGAATAGCTTTATAAAGGTGTACGGTACATTTTCACTATTTTTGTAACAGTAGAGGCCAGTTGCGGCGCAACGGCACCGAGACTTTAGGCGCGCGGCGTTGAGTTCCGCGACTCAGCACGCAATGTCTCCAAAATTGTTAGAAAGTGGGTAGCGGAGTGTTTTAACACTAGGTTGTTCCTGCCTACCCTGCTGTACGCGGGATGCAGCGTGACGCTAAAAAAAAAAATAAAAGTTACATAACTTTGATTCAAATATTAAAGTAAGGGAAGTGAGAACAGTTTTTTTATTTGGTACTCGAATGTTTCCTAAATAGCAAAGATTTATCATCATGATTTTAAAGTTTACCTTTTACGGAAGCTTCGTTAACTTTGACATTATAAGAGCTAGTCATGTTTTTTCCTTATTTGGTTATTGAAATTCAATAGATGAGGACGAAGATATTTTGTAATTTACATATATTAGTGGTTGTGTGACTGTAAACACGACGGTTGTGGGTTCAATTCTCACTTGGGAAATGAATTATTATTTATTCATATTTTCATTTCATCGCTCTGGTAACAAGGCAAAGGCGGCGTTGCCAAGGCAATGCCTCATCTGGCGAATAGTGGGGAACGAAATGTATTAGCTCGAGGTTCCCTCTGCCTACCCGACTAACACAGTACCCCGCCTATAATAGGGTTTTCAAAGGGAACCTGGTGTTAAGTAATTCCCTTTCCCATTTTTCGCCCAATTTTCGGGGCATTGTGTGTTGAGTAGTGGAACTTAAAACCGCCAGAGAATATAATTTGTTTTCTAAGCGAGTTCCAGATCCACAACAGTCACACTCTTATGCCACTGTGCCACGACGGCCTTGAATACTGGGACTCTAGTATACAACTTTATATTGAAAATAAAAAAGGATGACTTGTAGCTAACAAGGAGCTAACAGGAAATATTCTTACATACGCAGTACAGCAGTGGTGATTTATAGGCCATCTAAGAGATTGTTTTACATACAAAGCGAATAATATGTTAATTTTTTAAATTTTTTATTCGTTAGCCGCTTATGGGCGAAATCTTAAGTGTATTCGCCTTACTTCAGCTTAATCGATTGTTTGAAATGCTCATATTACTTTAACAGCTTCACACTGTATTCTATATATTGCAGGGTAGATAAAAGGAACCTCGTATTAAGACACTGTTCCCTACTTTCCGCTGAATTTTCGAGGCATTGCGTTTGGAGTGGTGCAACTCAACGATATTGCTTTGGTAACAGAGCGAAGAAATGAAAATTAATTAATTAATAATTCAAGTATTAGTAAGTGCTTGATTGTGCCGCACTTTTATATCGAACAAATGTTCTAAATGCCTTTAAAATTTTCTCAGCCGTGCCCTGATTTTTCATAAATAAAGTTATACTTAAGTTTTTAAACCCTTGAGCTTTTCCTTCTTGGCATTTATATATTCGGATATGTTGATTATAATACTTGTGATGGTACATGTGATAGTTGTGGATTCATCAATCACTGCGATAGTATTATTATAGAATATTTTTATTTGAGGTCAGTCGTGGCGCAGAAGCGCAAGCGTGCGACTGTAAACGCTACAGCTTGTGGGTTCGGTTCACATTCGAGGAAATTAAATATTTATGTATTTATTTATTTTTTTTAATTTTAATTCTTACTTACACTACAGACTTATGGTCCGTACCTTTTGTTATTTTTACATTTCTTTTAATACTTTTTTTCTATAGATATTACCTAGAACTAGACTTATGTTATTACATACATATATTTCTATATTTATACAATATTTGCTTAAGACAGTCCAGTTATTCATTTCTGTTGCCACTTACTAACTTAATCTAACACTATAATCTAAATCTACATGCATAAAAATAAACATTGTAAATAAATTTAACTTAATTGATTACAATAGATAAAATGTTCATTACGGATTACAAGATAAATTTTATACAACCATACAAATATTTCTTACGTTTAGGGAAAGTGGGATGTGGATGGCATTACCGCCAAGATGGAGGACATGACCGCTTCGTTTCTATCTTTTATGGCCATCTTTAAATTATACTCCGCAATACCTTTTGTCGTTGCTTCTGTTGCCTTCCGAATAAGCCTTTTTATAGCGTCGTCGTCACCACTGGTGTAATAGGAACATCTGTCTGTGTGACGCGTTATTGCTACAATTGCGTGTGAAACGCTGTCATGTAGTTGTAATTTCGTCGACTTTGTGTTCACTATTATAACCGTTGCATTTGACAGGCCTTGGGCTTCATGAATAGTCAACACTTTTGAACCTATATTTACCCCATATCCCTGGTGGATTAAAGATTTTTTCTCCTCTTGAGTAAATGTAAGGTAGAGGGTTTCCCTGAGGTCTCGTGGCGCTGGTGTAGTTCTTAAATTTTCTATTCGGAGGGAGTGTACTACTTTTTTGGAAGAGTATATACCAAAGTATATCTCTTGAAGTGCATAGGCGACGTCCATGGGGCTTCTATGGGTACATAATAGGTCCTGGTTGACTGTCCTGGCTGCGCCACGACTGGCCTCGAGAAAATTAAATATTTAATATTTTAATTGCTTCGCTCTGGTCTCGAGGCAAAAGCGCGGCGTTGAGTTCCTCCACTCCCCCGGAGTGACTTAACACTAGACTCCGTCTGAATACCCTGCTACATGTGGAATACAGCGTGAATTCGTTTTTTATTTACAATTTTTTTTACGTTTTCACAGCTTGCTTTACAGAAAATGTTTGAAGCTCAGAAACTTATCTTCATCAAAATTAAAATATAACTCATTTTGTAACTATACGTTGAGAGTAATTTTTCTAAATTTAGAAGTCATCCAAGGCGCCGCACGGCTGCCTATTTAAGTGACGTTTATAATTGACCACAATAAAGGGAGTCGCCTAATAATTATAAGATTATATAGTATAGTATTTCTATAGTACTAAATATCTGTATTTATACCAGTTAAGCTTGAACCGTCTCGTGAACTTTGATACTCCAGTTCTCCACACTAAACTGTTATACTTTAATAAATTACATGAGATTTCATATTCTGTCATTTGTTATTGTTAAACGCTACAATATCACGGATTAAAGTCCCACTGCGCTACGATAAGTTATTACGTAAATGTTGAATGTTGTAAAATTTTATTGAATACCTATAACATGTCCCACTTCATAGTTTACAAACTGACCTAAAATATATGTCGGCTTTGTATCCAAAATATATATGGTTATTATGTTCTAATATAATGCGATAACTAATAAACGGATTTTGATAATAATACTAATTACTAATTCAAGATAATTTAGAACATTGGATAATTAAAAATAATAATTAATAAGTAATAGTCAATAATCATTAATCAATAATCCAAAACCTGGGACAGCAAAGCTGAGCCTCTGAAATACATATGGAACAGGCATATAAATATATCAATGTAGAATACTAGTATGAAACCAAGCTTCAATCGACAATACTACAATCTAGATTGACAAACCTGTTAATTTTGTCAATCGAAAATGAAATTATTAGAAACATCGAATAAAGTAATGTAAAGCAATCCTTCGCCTTGTAAAGTAATTCACGAATAGTAGAGTTAGAAAAGTACTAGTTTTTAGTTTTGTCAAAATAATGGTTATTATTTTAAATAAATAAACGTTAATATTATAACGGTTTTTGCTCTTTCGCAAGAATTTATGATGAAATATTTTATTTTTCGTATTTTCTTCTAGTAAAAGATGCTTGATTTTATATCTATGATCCAGAACTAATGAAAATAGTACATAATTATCCCCGAGTGGGACTTGAGCCCACTATCATTGTGAAATTTGCGATAACCTCTAATTTTGCAAGCTTAATAGCTTAGCAACATTTTAATACGAGTATTTTTAAATACACGTTTTAATTAATAAACAATCTGTTGTACCAAATCTCTCAATTGCTTTGCAATCTATCATGTAAATAAAAAAATAAATGTTACCAAACTACTTTTGAAAAAGATTCTTAAATCAAATGTGATACAACGTACATTGTGCTAGAAATACTTAAGATAAACTGGAAAATTTCTCAGTTTTGCATATTTTATTTACTTTTTTTCACGCATAGTCGAGAAGGCAGTCAGAAAATGGTGTTAATACATTTCTCCGATTTCCATCATAATTTGAGAAATTGCTGGCTAAGTGATGTACTCTACATCTCTTTTTGTTTTACCAACAGCGAAAAATGAAAATAGTTTAAATATAATAATTCCTGGCCGGTCGTGGCGCAGCGGCACGAGGTGTGACTGCAAAACTGACTGGTTGTGGGTTCGATCCCCACTCGAGGAGATGAAATATTTACTTAAATTTATATTTCCATTTCTTCGCTCTGGTGTCGAGGTTAAGCGCGGCGTTGAGTTCTGCCACTCAACACGCAATGCCTCCAGAATTCGGCAGAAAGTGGGGAACGGAGTGTCTTAACACTAGGTTCCCTCTGCCTACCCTGCTGTGTGCGGGATACAGCGTGAAGCTAAAAAAAAAAAAAAAATCCTGTGAGTGAGAATCGTACCTATAATCATCGCTTTTACTATATGCTGTTCCACGGTGCCATGTTGGTTTACTTTTGGAATGTTCACCATTTTAAGATCATTCCCGCTATTCTACATGGGCTTTATTTTTTTTAGAATTACATTGTTTAATGTTTTTTAAAATTACATTTTTTTGTCTGCAGCAGGCAATGATAACTTGATCGTTGTGGGCTGGCTGCCTATAGTTATAGCTGGTTATAGGTTCTTAGTTGACTTTTGTAAAAGGAGGAGGTTGTCAATTCGACATTAGTATTTTTTTAATGTTTGTCATCTCAGAATTTTTGACTGATAAATTTGAAATAATCGTCGTTGACTGAGTCAACTGATTTTGACGATTATTTTTTTATTTGAAAATTTGTGCTTCCCACCTGGGAACACATTTCAGTTCCGACTTAGATAGTCGGTAGGATATGATAATGATATCCATCAGAAAATCACATAAGTCTTAAATTTGCATTGAGTATGTGCGCGACAAATGGACGAGTAACTCAATATCCCACCGACCGATTTCTGATGAACATTTTTATATTAGAAAGGATACTTCAAGGGTAGTTTAATGAAAGCTTGGTTATGTTCTGATTATGGGATACGGTAAAAAATTAAGAAGTCAGTTTTTTTGTTAAAATTTTAATTATTTTCTATAGTAGGTTGCTTAGAAACCTAATACTATTAGATTAAATGAGATTCGTGCTAACCACTTAACACACCAAATTCCCTTGAAATTTATTTTAATAGTAGTCCATTTCTTGCAGAATGTTATTTTAAAGTCTACGTGCAGTTAAAGTATAATATATGTATTTGCCAATTATTGATCTAGAGTTGTTTAATCAAACAACTCTAGATCAACGTACGATTTAGTTTCTGGAACTACTGAAGTTGAATCGAGTTAATGTTTATACTACTTGTTAACGTCTGTCACTGGTTTATCTATAGCTAATGTTGAAATTGATATAGTGTGTATATTTGGATTTCTAACGGAAACGTCTGACTGTAATGCGAAGATTGTGGGTTTGATTTCAACTCTGCTCTCTCTACACGCAATCAAGTAAACTGTACGACAATTTGTAATTGGCGGAGTGTTAAATTATGAATGTTTTGTAATAGGTTCACTCTGTATAAAGTTTTGCTTAAAATTAAGCCTTTCACAGACCATTAGGTGATTTGAACGGCTCTACGTTGTATGTGATTGAATGGGTCAAGCTGATACTGAGGTGCAACAGCCCCGAGATTATAATACTCCATATGAGGTCGAACCTTGACTAATCGGTGTTTTGGCATAAAGGATTGTCTCGCTCTGCCGATAATCCCTAGTTGCACGACTAGAGTATACAGTACCCCCCCTGTGATATCGTCTCTATAGCATATATGTTAGAATCCAAACAGCCAAAAATACAGCGTAGGGGAAAGCACGCAGCTTTGGGGGACGCCAGCGTTCACGGACATTTATTCGGAGCAAAATGTCAATAGGGACCTTGATGCTGTGCCCAATGAGAATAAATGTACTTGTATAGATTTTAGCAAGCCACTGTGTCACATTCTATCGAAGGTTTTCGCCATTTCCATACTAACTGCCAGGCCCTCGTCCCTAACTTTCGAAAGCGGCAGCCCAGCGATAGGTTAGTTACACCAGAAGATCACCGGCAGAGGCACTATGGCGGAAGCCATATTAACGGTCATTAGTCAATCAATGATCCCTTGGATAAACTAAGACTTACCTAACTATAGCAATTGCTGGTATCTTTTAATTGCATTGACTTAAATATATTGATTTTTTTCAGTGCTCTCAAGGCCTTTAGACTTGGATATTTAATATTAATTTCAGCTAGATCCGTCCGCGTGATCTCGATATAATCGATCTTTACAAACGTTCGTCTAACAGTCTGAAACAACATAGACTATACAACAAAAATAAACCCGTTTTCCATACAACCTGACATTGGCGAAGTGAATTGTGCTTAACTGCCACGCACGAAACGCCAAAAATCAAGAAGTCAATCAACTTATAAAAGTTCTGATTTTTCCTTGTGAGGTATGGAACAATAAAAATACACAATATTGTAAATTCGTAGAACATTGGATGATTGTTTACTATTTATACAACGAAATGATCGTTTACTTTATATTCCGCTATCATTTATTGCAGTATTATTGTATTGGCTCAGTAAAAAGGAAAATACACTGATAAAAATCCACCCAATAACAGAAATGATGGCCGTAATCTCATTTAACCCATATATAAAGAAATAAAAAAGATCGTGGTATTTTCTTTTAAAGTAAATATTATGGAAATATGCCAGAATGTTGAATTTTTTCATATTTATTAACACTCCTGTGGCGTTCCTGAATAAAAAAAAAAAAAAAGGTTTGAAATTTATAAACAACAACAATACGAAAAAAAACAATATCTACTAAGATCTTAGATCCCCAAGGATTCGAACGACTCTAATTTGTATGTGCTTAAATGGGTCAAGCTGATACTGGGGTGCACGACTGGAGTATACAGCACCCATTGTGATATCAGCTCTATAGCATATATGTTAGAATCATCTAACATATCATTGGTAGGGAAAAAAACCGCGTAGAGGAAAGCACGCAACTTTGGGGGACGCCAGCGTTCACGGGCGTTTATTCGGCGCAAACTGTCAATAGCGACGATGCTACGCCCAGTGAAAATAAATGCACTTGCATTTCAGAATAAATGGATTCTGGCATGCCACTGTGCCACACTCTGTCGAAGGTTTTTGTCATTTCCATACTAACTGCCAGACCCTCTTCCCTTACTTTCGAAAACCGCAGCCCAGCGATAGGTTAGGTACACCAGAAGATTACCGGCAGAGGTAATATGGGGAAAGCCATATTGATGGTCATTAATCAATCGTTGATCCTTTGGATAAACTAAGACTTACCTAACTATAGCCATTGCTGGTATCTTTTTATTGCACTGACTTTAAAAAAAAAATTCAGTACCCTAAGGACCTGTAGACTTGGATATTTAATGTTAATTTCAGCTATATACGTCCGCGCGATCTCGAAATAATTGCTCTTAACATACGTCCGTCTAATAGTATGAAACAATATAGAATATACAACAAAAATTAACCTGTTTATCATACAACGTGACATTGGCGAAGTGAATTGTGCTTAACTGCCACGCTCGAAACGCCATTAATTTACTTTACATTCCGCTATCATTTATTGCAGTATTATTATATTGGCTCAGTAAAAAGGAAAATATACTGATAAAAATCCACCCAATAACAAAAATGATGGCTGTAATCTCATTTAACCCATATATAAAGAAATAAAGAAGATCGTGGTATTTTCGTTTAAAGTAAATATTATGCAAATATGCCGGAATGTTGAATTTTTTTCATATTTATTAACACTCCTGTGGCATTCCTGAATCGAACAGTTTACTATATCAAATAACTAATAGTAACTATATGAAGGTGAAAATCTACTTGTATCTTTATATTGAAGTATAAGAAAAAGCAAGCAAAATATCTCAAAATCTCATTGGAATATTATAGCTAAATAATTATAATTATATTCTTAATTCCAGTCCAGTTTTTCTAAGTCCAGTTTAAGTATCAGAAGGAAAATTACCAATAATCTAGATAAAGGTTAAAAAAATCAATAGTGATTAGATTAAACTGATTAAATAAAATTTATCTAAGTAAGGCTTCTTTATATCTGAATTGTGCAGTGAATCGTCGCTAATCAGGCTAGTAGGAACAAGTTAATCACAGGTATTTATGTGAATGAATAAAGAACTGTTCCTAGGTCGCTTACTATTTGCGCTGTATGCAGAATACTGCGTCAAGTTAAAAAAAGAACATACAAGAATCTAATAGTAGGCAAATTAGACGGATCCTCGGAGCCTAGTGTTAAAACACTCTGTTCCCATTAAGAAATTTTCGTTCCCCACTTTCCGACGAATTTGTTGTGTGACGGAATTCAACACCGCGTTGCTTTATTAGCAGAGCGAGGAAATTGAAACATTAAACTTTTCATTTTTTCGATTGGGACTTGAACACACACAAGCTGTCACTTGTATAGGCGCACGTTTGTGCCCACGACTGGCCTCTATGTTCTTTTACATGTATAAAGTTTTCGGGAGCCAAATGACTTGTCTTTAAAACTTTTATTGACTTAACTAAATAAACTATTAAATTAAATTAAATTTATTAGATTTATATTATTATACCAGGATAATAACATAAAAAAATTAAAAATCTGCTTCACGCTGTATCCCGCACACAGCAGGGTAGGAAGAGTGTTCTGGAAGCATGGCGTGTTGAGTGGCGGCACTCAACGCCGCGCTTTTCCTCGACACCAGAGCGAAGAAATGAAAATATAAATGTAAATAAATATTTCATTTCCTTGAGTGGGGATCGAACCCACCCTGTAGTCATGCCTCTGTGAAGGAGAGGTGGAGAAGCTACTTCCAGGAGTTGCTGAATATTCAGCACCCGTGTTATGTTTATGTGAATGAATAAAGAACTGTTCCTAGGTCGCTTATTATTTGCGCTGTATGAGGGATACTGCGTCAAGTTAAAAAAAGAACATACAAGAATATAATAGTAGGCAAATTAGACGGATCCTCGGAGCCTAGTGTTAAAACACTCTGTTCCCATTAAGACATTTTCGTTCCCCACTTTCCGACGAATTTGTTGTGTGGCGGAACTCAACACCGCGTTTCTTTATTAGCAGACCGAGGAAATGGAAACATTAAATTTTTCATTTTTTCGATTGGGACTTGAACACACACAAGCTGTCACTTGTATAGGCGCACGTTTGTGCCCACGACTGGCCTCTATGTTCTTTTACATGTATAAAGTTTTCGGGAGCCAAATGACTTGTCTTTAAAACTTTTATTGACTTAACTAAATAAACTAAATAAATTTATTAGATTTATATTATTATACCAGGATAATAACATAAAAAAAATTAAAAATCTGCTTCACGCTGTATCCCGCACACAGCAGGGTAGGCAGAGTGTTCTGGAAGCATGGCGTGTTGAGTGGCGGAACTCAACGCCGCGCTTTTCCTCGACACCAGAGCGGAGAAATGAAAATATAAATGTAAATAAATATTTCATTTCCTTGAGTGGGGATCGAACCCACAACTAGTCGATTATACAGTCACACTTTGTGCCCCTGCGCCACGACTAATAACAATCTTTCACCAAAACCTTCTTTCCAAAGTTAAAGAAATATGTATACTATATTATAATGAGTTTTCAACTACCGAAACGCCACTATGTAAAGGAATTTAAATAGAATTCCGGTATTGATGATGATGTTTGATCCCTGAAGTCTATTATTTTTAACAAATTATTTTTCATGTCGCGGCTGAATGAAAAACTCTATCAACACATTTGTATGAGGATCGAGTAATAGAGAAAGATTGTATTTTTTACACATTTCAATTTTTATCTATTATAATATATTTTTAAGCGTTATTTGTTTTAGTATTTTTTAATTCTAGTAAATTAATGGGAGCGAAGTCTTCAAAAAGCAATTACTTGTAACTGTCATCAAAAGAATAAAACAATGTTAAGAAAAATGTACTTAAAGAAATTAAAATATGGGAAATATAAATAGAAAATAAATAAATCAGCTTTACGCTGTATCCCGCACACAACAAGGTAGGCAGAGGGAACCTAGGTGTTAAGACACTCCGTTCCCCACTTTCTGCCGAATTCTGGAGGAGGATTGCGTGTTGAGTAGCAGAACTCAACGCCGCGCTTAGCCTATGGGAGATATAAGTGAAGATAAAACAGTAAAATATATCGTTTATAACTTGAATACGGTTATTTCAGTATATCTCAGAAATATAAAAATGAACAAAACGTTACAATAGTCAAAAATAAACGTGAACTTTAATTGAAATGATATAACGAGAAGAAATTTATTGGAGTTTTCGATCAATCGCTTACAGTTTTATGGCAATTTGGTTAAATCATCAATTTCGTATGTTTAATGTGAAAAAGTTGTACTTTAAACTTTTATCTCTAAATTCGACTTGGCTATTTTCCACCACCAGACACCAAACTAAATATCAACCTCATAGTTCAGTTCAAGTTTAAAGAACTGACTTTTAACTATAATAAAGCCTGTACGTAAAAAATTGTCAACTAAAACTATTTTAGGACTAATGTTAATAAAACAGCATTCCTTGCATGGAATTTATGTAAAATTTACGAATATAAAATATAAACAGCTTGTAAAAGTGTAATGAAACAAAAAAAACTATTTTTACAAAATAAAATTTTAAACATACATACAAAGCCATGCGAATAACAGATAAATTACGAAGATAACCGCAAATTATGCAGGAAATATTATTATTTATTTTCCAATGTTGTGTTGGCGTAATTGGCGGATATGGAGTCAATTACTGGTATCTAATAAGATTTGAGCTTTTGATTTCTTCGTTGAATATTATTTTTCGACATATTTGTTCATTCTATACATAGGTACAATACATACAGTATTGTATTAATTATATTTTATCAAATTTTATTTCTCGTTCCCCAATAGGTTTAATAATAGGAACTAAGATAGCTTAAAATATTTACGATAGGTAATTTTTTTATTATATTTGCAACTACTATATATTACTATTAGACATCAAATATTGAAGTGCGTTTTAGATGATAGAATCAATATGTAAATGAAGTAAGACACTCCACGGGAACACTCCAACATTAGACTCCCTTCTCTCTAACCTGATATCATACAAGATACAGCATGAAGCTGTAAATAGTAAATGAAACACAACAACAACTTCTTTTCGCTAGAATTTACTGTCCAAACCTTTCTAACATCATTTCTTTTGTGAATCTCTTTTAATGTCTCCCCATTTCTTAGCTAGCCCAAACAAATATTACTGCTATCCTATTTATTTTACTGTTGCCTATTTATCTTTTAAAATAATATATTTTTAAATAAAGAACTATACGTAAATATTTTTATTAAACTTTTTCCACTCAAATAATGATTTATCAGAAAAAAATATAAATAAAAATAAATATGATAACAATAAGTTGTATGAGAAGTACACAGAGTGTCAAGTGTAGCTTGGGGCGGGTAGTTGTAGTATTTGCGTAGATTGTACAAAGTAGGAAAAAGCTAGTTTATTTACACAACAATACAAAAAGGTATTTGTACCTTAATTTAAAACATGCACATGTTCACTCTCGCTCTGTACTTGTTACTTCAGTCTCATTACGATAAAACATGTCGATAAAGCTCCGTCCGAGGGTTAACGAGTCTTTTCATCGTAAATGCCTTTTTTTTTAATTATATTGACAGCCGTCTCGAGTTCTCTATATGGACCTCCGTGAAAGATTTTACTTGGCCTGGCCTGACATAATATTATCAAATAATCAAGTACTTCAAATAAGTAAGCGATAAAGTTTATAAGGTTATAAAAATTATTTAAAATTTCTTTCTTAGTTGCATATAAATTTTGAGCTAAAATAGAGTTATGACACTTTGTTCTCCGCTATCCGTTTATTTTAAAAACTTATTGTTGAGAGGCGGAACCTAACGCCGCTATATCATATCATATATCTACAAATATCATATCATTCACTTCTATGCAAAAGTTATAAATAATTAAAGCAATTACTTTACTGAATTATTAAAAACCGATGAGGACATTTTTTACGGAAACTGCATTGAAATATGTTTTATATTACTCAAGACTCTAATTTAGTACGAAAATTTATTAATTTCGCTCCAGTAACTACTTACCTACTGCGTGATACGAGCACGGACCCACAGACAGACAAACAGATAAAAATTCTGCTGAATGTCTTTAAAGCTATCGATATTTTAACGGACCCAACACATAT
>JAAIXJ010000961.1:0-31627 GCA_013403705.1 Heliconius hermathena | reverse complement strand
TTATGAAGGTAATCTCCACTAACAATTCAATTTTGTTTATTTTCTTGTATAAAATATTATATAATAGTTTTAAAAATAAATATTTTTATCAACAGTCATATAACCCGACGTTTTGAATGTCATTCTATAGCCAAGAATCTTACCAGCGCGAATGCTATATAATATTCGCTGGCAAACTAATGCCTTGAGTTCATTCAAATGACGATAACTTTTTTTTAAAAGAAAATCGATTTTGATGAACTGAACTTTAGTAGTTAAGTTGAGTTAAAACAAAGCAATTGGTGAAATTTTCAAGTAAACCGGTTCAGTACTTTCAGAGAAAAATGTGGACATAAATATCGACAGACAGACAGACAGACAAGAAATTCAAAAAAAATGTTTTTGCTTTCTATTATTCTTTTTAAGTGTCCCTCTATCCATTTCAGTCAAAATTACTAAATGTACAGACAAAATATTTTTACTGTCTTATTATATATAGAGATAATATAAGAGTGTTTCAACATTATAGTTTATAGTCTGGAGGAACTGTTGTTAAAATAATGTCTGTGGTGGCGACAATGGTCGTTTACTGTTAGCGACTTCATTTTTAAATCCATTTTTACGATTAATATAGTTGTTTCTAAAATTACTTCTGTTTTATATTTTACTTAATAAAAAAATTATCTATAAAGTATTGTTTTTCTATTTTTCATATTCTTTATTACTATTAATTTTATGAAAATAAAAAAATTGTGATTACTACGATAGTATATCATGCATAAGTTGTCTTTAGTTATTATAGAATATTTGAAAAGAATTTTTGTGCATATACTTATTTCCTTTTCCATTATGCTATGGAATAAATCATTTTTCCATTTTCTGCTCATATAAAGACTTTTTATACTTACAAATGGTTGATTAGACTAAAAATATTAGATAGGGTAGGATAAGGTTGTGCTTTTTTACGTATTGATAGGAAGGTATTTCTATCGTAAATTCTCAAGGTAATTTACTTGTAATGGTCTCCCCGCCATGCAATGTTTTCGTGTACGAAAAATGTAGTGTCGTACGTGGTTACGTATGATGGTATGTGGGATATGGGTATGGGACGTGGTATACGTATATTTAATAAAATTCCACAAGTGACTTTTGACTTCCAGTAGGACAATTAAAAGTAAAAAATATATTATTAAGCAAACCTTGTTATTCAATCCAAGAGTTCTATAATGTTAATCTTTTGAAAATTTTATTTTCAAAAGTGCAGCTGCTGGTTTTTTAGTAGACTCTTCTCAGCAGAACTGCCTTTCGAACCGTTAGCTACCTGTAGGACTGACATAACTGACATTTATATGTAATTTGACGATTCAAAAGTGCTTGTAAAGGCCTAATTAAATAAAGCATATTTTTATTTGATTTTGATTTTGTGTAGCGCGAGTTCTGTGGACGTAGCACTATTGTTTGATTACTATATGATTTGTTTTGCATATTATTAACATTGTTCTGTATTGCACTCGCGCTGTTGCATATTGCAGGCGCATTTGAAACTAATATATTATGATTTGTATACACTGTTATTTGTAATTTATTTATTTAGAACGTATAAATATGAATTGTGGACCACTAGAGTGACGATTATTTATATTTATGAGAATATTTACCTACGATATTGGGTAAATAAAAGGATTATTGTTCGCTTTAACTATTAATATCAATTTTAGTTTTTCGTTCCTTAAGCTTCTGATATTCAAAAACATGTATTATATATCACCACCAGAGCGAAGATATGAAAATATTAGAATAATGTTATAATATTAATATGCTTTTTAAAAAAGTATAACATAATAAACAATATATACTTTTATTACATAAGAGAAACAATTTTTACGTTTTTAGATATAAATTGTTATAAAAAAATGTTTAAAAGATAAAAAAATACACTCTTCCGAGGGTGGGACAAGGGTCCAAGCCATCGGTGGTTAAGGCTCCAGAGAGAGAGGAACGTCCTCATAATACGCGCCGTTTCAATTAAAACTGCCTTCTGCACCCGGTTCTTGATCCAATAGCTAACCGATAACGTCTTAAGATGCTGGTTGAGGGTTTTCGCTATTAAACCGTTAAATGAAACTACTATCGGCACAATGATACTCGCATTGACATCCCGCAAAGAAAAACAAGGCAGCAATCAAAGAAAAGCAGGCAAATCAAAAAGAAACGCTCCTTCACCGCTCCTTTATTGTTGTGGTGACGATAGGAAGTATCTTACGTATATCTTACCATCAATGTTAATAAATAATTGAACGTGTGTAGTATTGTGTTACATTAAATATTCAACTAACATTAACATTTGGCGTAAGTTATATTTGACGTAAATTGAATATTAAACATTCAAAATAGTTTTAACAAGTTTATACCTAAAGAATGTTTGAAGAAGGGTCGTCAGCGTCTGAAGGACTGGCCATAAAAACACTCTTAGCATATCCAGATATGTTAAGGTATGCTAATATATTATAATACAATTATTCCATACCTGAGTACGGATCTAGGACTGGTGTTCCACTGTCGATCAATAAAACATCCTAGCACCGTATAAAGCTAGCGTCCGACGTGGCAATGAGTCAGTCAGTCAGTCCAAGGATGTATTAAATTAAGTCGTACATAAACTGTTAGGATTAGCGAGGATACGTCAATACGAGTGTGAATTACGTTCGGTTTTGACATCGCGGCTGGAATACTTAATTGCTTTATTAAAACGTTGTACCGAATGTTGAATAATAAACAATGAGGTCTTATTAAAAAAATTGGTCAAGTGCGATTATCGCACACCGATGGTTCCGTATCAATTTCAGGATTGTAGGCCAACGGACTCTACAACTTATAAAAGATGAAACACTTAAGAATGCGGGTGTAAGCAGTCATTTTGATTAAATGTACTACAATTATAAGCTTGTAATTATTTTTTTCTGTGAAATACCTATAAATTTTGACCTAGCATACTAATAAATCTTTTGATTTCATTGCCATAGAAGCTTGATTTTTGCTATGTTTCAAAATGCAATAGAATTCATATTCGATATTAATTTCAGCTTGATACCTCCTCGCGGTCTCAAAATAAATGGTCTTGATAGACAGACAGACAGTCACGGACACGCACGGACAAAGTGATCCTAAAATCATTCCGTTTTTACCTTTTGAGGTACAGAACCCTAAAAATGCACATTTATGAATGACTATAGAAGCACGGAGTGGGAGACGATTAGAACACAATTAGCTTTCAAGTTCACGTGCTTTGTACAATGGCGTGGAAATTTCATGCTTATTAAAATGTTATATTGGTTTATATTAGATTTTTATGTAATCAATTTGCTTCATTGTTGTCTTTGGAAATTTAAATTATATATATTACAGACATTATTATGAGGCCAGTCGTAGAGCAGGGGCACAAGGTGTCGAGGCAAAGAGCGGCGTTGATTTCGCCCACTCGGTACGCACTGCCTCCAGAATTCGACAGAAAGCAGGATACAGCGCGAAGCTGAAAAAAAAGATATTTCTATGCGTCTCCAAACCCCGAAATATGAAGTGTATGATGTCACTTCAAGTTGTAACAACTTATCAGTAATGTCAGTAGAACATTCCCCTCGATAACCTATGACGTATGCGTCACCCATTCAAGTTGATAATTACCTAATTTCATTTCACCGAAATTCGTCAAAACACAGCTTGTAATGTGATAGACTTAATATTTATGTAGAATTGACCTTTATATTTATTACTATATAAATGTTGGCATTAAAGTTGCTTATCAAGAAGATTTAGTGCATTTTTTTAAAATTATTGTTAATAATTGTAGTTTGAATGAAAAATTCTTAAATTGATCCTAGCAAGCTTATAATTACTAAGTTGTATCTAAATTCCTCTAATGTTAATATATAAAATACCGTCAAATCAATTTGTAACATTTAAAAAAGTCTTTGTTTTCATTTGGGGCCGTCTATAATAATACCTCAAAGTAAGAAACTTTCTTTGCTGGTGACAAGTTATAGATGTATTCATTAAGAAATATATTTTATTCACTTCACGCTGTATTCTATACATAGCAAGGTAAGCAGACATATTTGGTTATTTTTATATTTCCACCGAAATCTAGAGGCATTGCGTGTTGAGTAGCGGAACTCAACGCCGCGCTTTTGCTTCTACTCCAGAGCGAAGAAATAACATATATACATATAAAAATGTTATTTCCTTGAGTGGGAGTTGAACCCTCAACCTATGCGCCACGCCTGGCCTCAAAACTAACGATATGCTTATATTACCTAAAAGAAAATTTAATATATGAATTGAATATATCCCTAAAAATATTTGAACTCTTAACCAACGCTTATAGTCTAGTCTGATATATCTTTACAATGCCATAATGGCTTATGTAATTTAATAGCTTGGAAATACAAATATGACCTGAAAACATTGAGTACTGTATTATCTACTCATATCACGTCCGACGAACCGACAAGTTGCTGTGAAAAGTTAGTAATTAAAACTAGTTCCGTACAAATAATGAATCAGCCCCGGGTTTTGTTCAGTAAACGTTACGAACTGAACGGTTGGATCATATGAAATACGTTGTTCAATTTCCTAATGCTCGTCCCCATTGTGCGGGACGGGCTATATCGGGAACTCGGAAATAAATTGAATATGGCGAATTTAAATTTGAAACTAAAAGCTTGTGATTTTTACGTTACTGCTGAGTTTTCCGGTTTTTGTACTTGCGTATTTTACTTGTTATGATACGTTTTGTACTTTATGTTCATAAAATACTCAATGGGAACATTAATGGCCGCGTATTATTTTTCAATGAAATGTGCAGAGTTTATTATATATTTTCTTCTCGATTATCAGTTACATAAAAAAACCTTTTTAATTTCACGTTTCTTTTTCATGTTTTTTTAACTGGACATTTACTACTTCAAACTAGAGGGCTTCGCCCTCTGCTCGCCACAATTGCAGTTTATTAACATTTGTTCGAAGATTTTTATATATATATATNGGCTTCTATATATATATATATATATATATATATATATATATATATATTAATTTTATTGTTTATTCATTTCATTGTTTATTTATTTATTTAAAATAAAACATTGAACGACAGTATTAAATTATATCCATTTCAATAAAAAGTTTGCAATATTCATTATAAATGAGACAAATTGACACGTAAACACATTACTTCACTTTGCAGTATGTAGAGCAACTGCTGTTGCTCTTCAACTTGTTTTTCTCGCCTTATTTCTTGACTAGATACAAACTTCACGCGGAATTTAAAATCCTCTCTGTCGAAGTTATCTTTAGCTTTTGTATTTTGAAATAACTAATACACAACTTTCTGTGAAATTGTATTTTATAAAAGAATCATATAGAATATTCTATACAAATTTATATGAAAAACGTGGGGAAAATTTTAGTGACATAATATTATAAGGTGTATTGAAAGAAAAAAAAATATATTTTAGGGTCAGTAATTGAAAAGTTATAATATCCAGAATCCTATTATAATGAATAAATGTTGATAATTATTATTAAGATGGCATTTTCCATTTAAAATAATTTTATTTGTCATAATCGATAAAACCAAACCAGCTTTAATTTAATATCTTTTAACATTTCAATACAGTATTCTATAGTAATGATAATGATAATGTTTATTATTTCGCTAAATGATAGTTTTAATTCCATAGTTATATTTATTTATAATATTTATTTGAATACATTTATATCTATTTTTTTATTACTACGCTAGATTTAAATGATTTCAGTACAAAAACCATACGATGAAAATTACACGTTCCTTTAATTACTTAAATGTAATTTAAATTTTACTTTGCTTAGCAGGAGGCAAAGGCAAGCTAGTGTTAATACACTCCGTTTCTCACTACCCGCCGAAATTTTCAAAGCATTGCGTGTTGAGTGGCGGAACTCAACGCCGGGCGTTTGCTTTGGTGCTAGAGCGAAGAAATGAAAAAAATAATAAATAATAATTCTTTCCCCCGATTGGGCATCGAACCCACAAGCGTCGCGATCCACACAATTGTGTCCCTGCGCCACGACGGCCTCATTTTACTTTTCCGATGAAAGTAAAACGTTTAAAATATTAATGAATCAAATATTTTGAGAAAAAAGATCATTTCTTACGTCAGAAGAGCTTCAAGACACAATGTAGATAGGTTTGATTGCAAGGCTACGTATTTTACACAGAATTTCACAAAATACAGTCCACTTTCTTCTGATTTTCATAGTGAAGATTCGCTTCGCCGGAATATTATACAGTATTCGGCCACCCCAAATGCTGACGCAATGTTTCTTCTGATCTTTCTAAGATCGCGATTTTTAAAATTTCTTTGTAAGCTAAAAACTGTATAAGTATGTAAAAGAAATAGGTGATTCGACTTTGTCGTTTACTGTAAAACTTATTTTATTTTTTAAATCATATTATATATAAAAAATAAAAATATATAAAAAAAAATAGTCAAATAGTCAAAGGTCGTAAATTGCATACATTTTATAAACATATATTGTTATTATTCTGTTATCTGTATTTTTGTATTTCTTTTTTTTGTGTGTGCAATAAAGTATATTCTATTCTATTCTATAATTGTCGTTCTTTTTTAGGGTTCCGTACCTTTTAAGAAAAAAAAGGAATCCTTATAAGATCACTTTGTTGTCCGTCCGGCTGTCTTTTTGTCCGTCTGTCAGTCTGTCAAGAGCCTTTATCTCAGGGACGCTTGAGATATCAAGTTGAAATTAAAAATATACTCAGATCTACGGCCCCATAATTTCCTGGGACAAAAAACGTATTTCCACATTTACTTAAAAAAATTGACCTAGAATTATGAAATTATGCAGCTAGCATTTAGAGGTTAAGTATTAGTTTAGGAAAAAATCTGAAAACTATACATTTGTAATTAAATCCAAAAAACTAAAAGCTTATGTCATATTTGTATCCCGTATATAGGAGGATAGGCAGAGTGTGTTAAAAATAGGCAGAGTGTGCAAAAGTATCAAAATACTCCGTTCCCCACTTTTCACCGACTTTTAGAAATATTGCAAGTTGAGTGGCGGAACTGAACGCCGCGCCCTTACCTTACCTTAGCACCAGAAAGAGTAAATTTAAATATTAATATAATAATAGTTCATTCCCCCGAGAACGAATCTACAACCGTAGTTACAGTCACACGCTTGTCGCCATGCGCCACGACGGCCTCTGGCACGTGATTTAAATACAAATTACTATTTAACTTGGCAATAAGTTCCTAAGATATAGCGATAATACCGATTAACGTATTGGCTGGCTAACGGAGCTTTCCCCATTGCGGGTGTTTTAATGTTCCGCACGACATACAACTCACTGTACAAGTTTTTGCAGGGCCCAGCTGCGAAACATTCCAGGCTGTAATTCCATATATTTATGTTTTTGTTATATGTTGCGTATTTTCCACTTCCTTTGCTATCCACTTGATTTTCTTAAGTTCAGCATTATGTTACAATATGATTTTAGAATAAGTGCATCACGCTTTATCCCGCAAAGGTATACCAGAGCAGGCAAACAGAGCCTTGTGTTAAGAAACTCTATTCTTCACTCAAGTTCAAGACAATGTATGTTGAGAAACGGAACTCAATGTGCACTTCGAAGTCCCAAAGCTTCATATTCATTCTCTCGAGATGAGATTGAACCAAAAGCTATATTCTTTTACCAAGCTAGATTTAATCAATTTTATTGTTAGCGCCGTACGATGAAAAGTGGACATTATTTTAATATCTTATAATGGAAACTCCACTACAATATATTCGTCTCGATTTAACATTTTCGACAAAAATAAAACGTTTAAAATATTAATTAAATCAAATATATTGAGTAACGAGAATTCCTAGGTGCAAAATACAATGTAGAAGGATTGATTTTTGTCATTTTTTGTTGCAATTTCTCTGAAATTCTCGCGTATCGATAACCTATAAAAGTGGTATACAATTATGAAATTTGACACGAAATTTACAATAAAAATATAGAAAACATATAATTTTATACAATATGAGTGACTACGCAAACGTTAACTTAAGTTTGTCAGCTTTAACAATTTATAATTCTCGTTAAATTACAATCCTAAATCAATCCTTGATACCCTCGAAACCCTCGGTGCGCGATTCCGACTCGCACTTGACCAATTTATTTTATATATGAATTATGTCAAAATTTTGAAATGATAATAAAATATTTAATTTAACCTCCAATAACATATATTGGATAAATATTGTAAATGTAAGTTTCGTTGTTATCTCTAAATTACTAGTTCATTTACATTCGCATAATGCGATCAGAACAGCTAAAAAATTAATTATGCATTCAATTAATAGAACATGTGATAATGATATGATTATGGTTTAGTACCGAATTAATATTGCGGCTTTGCACTAATATTTGGTCTAGGCATGTCCAATGGTTCTAAATGAAACCTTACATTAAATATCGGTTAGAGTACCGACGTATATTGTTCTTGTAATTTTTTATGCGAGCATCAGAGTAAAATATATGATAAATGAAAAACGATTTGAAGATAGATATTGAGTGGTGGTACTCAACGCCTCGCTTTGCCTCGACACCAGAGTGAAGAAATGAAAATATAAATGTAAATAAGTGTTTCATTTCCTCGAGTGGAGATTAAACCCACAACCAGTCGATTTAAAGTCACACTTTGTGGTCCTGCGCCACGACTGGCCTCAATGCATCGCCTCCAGAACTCGGCGGAAAGTGGGGAACGGAGTGTCTCAACACAAGGTTCCCTCTGCCCTACTGTGTGCGGGATACAGCGTGAAGCTGATTGATTTAATTAAAAAATATATATTTAACTAGAGGGCGCGCGCGGCTTCGCCCGCTTATTAGGAGTGAATTCTAAAAAAACCACGAAACACGTGTTCAATAAAATATTTTTAACAGTCTGAATTTAATTTTTTATAAAAATCGGTGGCGATTTAAAGATTTCCATATGAACTTTCAACCCCTTATTTGAACCCCTAGGGGGTGAATTCTTAAAAACCATGAAACACGTGTTCAATGAAATATTTTTAAGATTCTGGATTTAAAATTTTATAAGAATCGGTGCCAATTTAAAAAAAAATCCATACAAACTTTCAACCCCTATTTCATCCCTTTAGGGTTAAAATTTTTCAAAATCCCTTCTTAGTGGATGTCCAGAATATGAAAATAAACATCTGCCCAAATTTCACGTTTCGGCTCTGCGTGTGTCTTACCTCAGTCAGTCAGCACAAGTTCTTTTATATATATAGATTGTCAAATATGGTCTGGTGTGGCGTTGAGTTCCACCACTTAACGACCAACGTCTCAAAAAAGTCATTAGAAAGAGGGGAACGCAGTGTTTTATAAATTGATTAACTCAATCTAATACAGCATGAAACTGTGAAAAACGATCTACGAGGACAAAATTCTCTATAGTAGTCTCTGTAATAATGTATAACATTATAGACAGGCAGAGGAAGCCTCGAGTTAAGACATTTCACTTCCCATTTTCTGCCGAATTCTGGGAGTATTACGTTAGGCGAAACTCAACGCTGCGCTTTACTTCGGCACCGGAACGAAGAAATGAAAATATTAAATATTTCGTTTCCTTGTGTGCGTATTGAACCCATAACCAATGGCCTTTACAGTCAAGCCAGTCTTTGTGCCCTTGCCTGGCGCAAGGACACAAAAACTGGCTTCGATAATAGTTGTAGTTATATGATAATTTTATAAATACTATAAATCAGATCTCAGGTGGATCTTGATACAAAAAATAGCGGATAGCGCGCGGTGACTCATACTTACATACTTTTATCGTGAATAATAAAGCTCGCTCGCAAATTTAAAGTCGATTATAATAAAGAATACATGATTGTTAATCAAATAATACCTACATTATTTAATTAGAATACCAAAATTCGTTTGAAATTTTGGTCAATCAACATAAACATTTAGGTGTACCAAAATAATTTATATTAAAAAGCACATCACCATTTCGTGGGAGCTCTTATTTATTTTTTAATTTTATGCACGTTCGACTGAAAATATTAGATTAAATCTTAAAATATTTTTAGAGCTAGAGTTAAAGCTGAGAAAAGAAATAAGTAGTTAAGTGTATTTGACAGCTGATAGAAAAAACCGTTAATTAAGTTTGGGACATAGTGCATATTGTATGAAACAAATATAAGTATGCAAGTTTCTATTTCTATGAAATACCAATAAATATTTTTAAATTTCTTAATTTTTTCTTTATTTGTATTTTAAATTCTCATTTGGTGCCAAATTTCATAACTGAAGGTCCACGGGAAGTACCCGGGTTTTAAGCGGCTATTTTCATATAAAATACTCATAATATCGTTTGACTGCGTTAACTCGTCGACTCGACTTTTTTAATCTCTATCGAGATATAAATCTATTGAGATAAATGGTCTTGAAAGATGGACAGCAAAGTGGTCTTATAAGAGTTCCGTTTTTATTTGTTATAGTACGGAATCATAAATATAGATTTTAAAAAGATTTTTTTTTAGTTTTTTTTCATACATCTTTCTGCTTATTTCATTAAACCTAATATTTATTTTAACCTAATATTTATTTTAATTTTAATATTAACCCATATGTATACCTAGTTATGTTGAATGCATTTAATAGAGGTGAAGTCTAAATACAAAGTTATGTAGGTATATTTATTGGATATATACAGGGTGGAAGCGTCACCGCTCCTTTTACGGAAGCAGCATGTAGGGTAAAATATTTTTAACCCATATCTAAAGAAATTAATCAAGATACCTCAACAGTTTAGACGTAGAATTTTTTTTTCATTTCACGATGTTTATCAATACCTGTATTTCGTGTGACGCAGTTACGCACAGATACCAATAACGTAAACACATACTAATACAAAAATACTACTAAAGGTTAAGCAACTTTGAACTTTGTCGCCAATACCTACGACTCGATTTTGGAAGGCGTATGCGGCGGTTTCCCTTTGATAGGCAAATGGCGTTATTTTACATTGATAATTTTACTATTTATCATGTTCGAAAAAAATACTTTTTCATTTTTTGGATTATTTAAAAAAATCGTATTAGTCTTTTATAGATAAAGTTAAAACTGTGGTTTCATTCAAAGTGATACTGACAAAAACTCTCTGTACATGTACATATGGAATCCCAAGCCTATTACACTATTCCCAGAATTCTTTTGTGAAATGCAAAACTGCTTCAAAATATGGGTACAGTAAAAATTGAAATCCTTTAAAAGTTATTGTTATAAACAATACCGATTTTGTTATAAAAAAATATGGTGCGAAGTATTTAAAACTTTCGGGAGTTAAAGAATATTAATTTTATTCTAATATTATATTGTATAAGTATTAATTTTATCCTATAACAGGGCAGGCAGTGGGAACCTAGTATCAGGAGACTTTGTTACCTATGCAACGCTCTATTTTTGTGATATTACGAATTGAGTGGCGGAACTTAACGTCGCGGCTTATCTTGTTAGCAGAGCGGAGAAAAGATAATAATTGATCACCTCAAGTGAGAATCGTATTCGCAACAGCGGCGCTCCACCACAAGGTTCCCCGCTATAATATTAACCCTTTCTATAACTTTTCTCTACTGTATCATTAAAGAAAAAAAAACATTTTACTTGCTTAGAATTGTAATTATATAAAAAGGACTTTACTTTGTTAGCAATAACAAAATCTATTTTGATTTTATCGTAGTTTACTTTAAACAGTCATTTGAGATTGCAAAGAGCTGTAAACTACTTATTTATTATACTTCCAAGCACTTCGAGCTCGGAATCAATTACCTGAGATACAATGTTTCTACCGTTGGATCAATATAAGATAATTTTAGTGTATTTTTGATAGACTTTGTTTTTACTTGTTTAAATTGTAAAAATATTTTTATGAATATGGGAATTTTAATAATAAAATATTTTTTGTAGCCTACAGCTGAACCGATTTTTATGGGACTTTTACTGAAAGATAGACGAGGTTGTGACGCAGCATATAGGCTATACTTTTTATTCTGGAATTCCCGTGGATTTCGAAATAAAAAGTAGATTCCAGATTTCTCGGGATTTACACGGAAAAACGACGTTTGTCAACCACACATACCTATCACCTACCTTGATAGATATGAAATAACTTAAAAACAATCTATTATTTATATACGACAATTTTTGAGCAAAAGTTATAAGGAAAATCAATTAAAATTCCAAAAGATTTAAATTACAATTTATGAAGTGTTTTCCCTAAATATACTTAAATAATATTAAATAAATATTCGTATTATCCAAGCGGGCGAAGCTCTCTCACCCAATTCCTCCTTAACGGTAGGATCAATTTAAAATAAAATATTATGTAAATATTTCACCATAGACCATAGAGATACTTATAGATTGATTTCTGGATATCTTGAAATTACATTCAGATTTGTTAGGTGCCGCTTCAGTCGATGTATGCTATAATATATCAGATACTATAATATATAATATATAGAGTATTTCAAGTGAGGTATCCTATGAAAGGGCTCTGGCCAAGCTAAGCTTGAATTTTAGAAAACTTCCAATTTCTGTACGGAATCTGAGCGAGCCCGACACGCGCTTGTCTGGTGTTTCTTTAACTTGTCCTTATTGGTCCATAATGAATTACTGTTCTAATTTTTTTTCATATTTTTTACTTATTTTTATTATCCTTTATTACAGGAAACATGGTGATGATGTGGCTATTTCACGTGGTCGTGGTGCTTATAGTGCCCGTGATAGCAGGTTTGTATAGTATAATACATAAAATATGGCCAGACGTGGCGCAGGGGCACGAAGTGTGAGTATCAAAGCGGCTGGTTGTGGGTTCGATCCCCACTCGAGAAAATGAAATATTTATTTAAATTTATATTCCCATTTCTTCATTAAGATGTCGAGGCAAAGCGCGGCGTTGAGTTCCGCCTCTCAACACGAAATGCTTCCAGAATTCGGCGGAAAGTGGGAAACGGAGTATTTTAACATTAGACTAACCTGCTTCCCTTTGCTTACCATGCTGTGTGCGGGATACAGCGTGAAGCTGATTTATAAAATATATAATTTTAATTGAAGACTTGAAAATATAATTGCACCCTAATAAACAATAAAAATATAATCGTTTTTATCAGCTGGTAGGTAGGTACATTCTGGCATTAATATTTGTTTAATATGTGTTATGTTTTACGTAAATATCTAATATGTACATACTTGCCAAGTAGTAGCAACTTTTTCTACAATTTCTTTATATGTATTTATTTATAGTAACTTATTAGTAACTTTCTGCCGAATTTTTGAGGCATTGCATATTGAGAGCTGAGTGGCGGAACTCAACTCCGCGTTTTGCCTCGTTACCAAAGTGAGGAAATGAAAATATAAAATATTTCATTCACCGCGTGGGAAACGAAGCCACAACCGTTGCGTTTACTGTTTTTGTGCCCCTGCGCCACGACGGCCTTATAATTAAATTATTCAGTTAAAACTGGAATGAAGTCGGCGGGGGCGCTAAGGTAGACTGGATTTTAATTATAATGATAAAAACCTTTAGTTCTCTTCAATTTCTACGGGGAATGTTGATTGCTTTAAAATTATTTGTTAACTACGCTCAGTTTAAAGTTCAAAGCAATTTTCATGCCTTTTAAACGCAGGCTTAATTACGACGTTTTTGTAGGACAGCTAGTAGGTATATAACTATATAATTTTGACTCAATTTGGTTATCGGTTCTAATCCAATGATTGGGTACGTCGTTCGGTATCGCCACCATACAGCACATAACATTTCTAAGTGAGCGTAAGTTCTGATTAAAATAGTTTCGCTTTTCCGTACAAGTTTTGCTTACGTTTAATTGAATAGAAAAAAAAAAATCAGCTTCACATTATATCCCGCACACAGCAGGGTAGGCAGAGGGAACGTAGTCCTCCACTTTCTGCCAAATTCTGGAGGCATTGCGTGTTAAGTGGCAGAACTCAACGCCGCGCTTTACCTCGACACCAGAGCGAATCAATAGATATAAATTTAAGTAAATATTTCATCTCTTCGTGTGGGGATCGAACCCACAACCAGTCAGTTTTACAGTCCACTTTGTGCCGCTGCGCCACGACTGTCCTCAATAATTGAATAGAAAATAAGAACTTAAAGGTATTCCAATATATACGATCGTATTGTAGACATGCTAATGTGTGGGAAGAGGGCGGCCGCTTTACGCATTTTTAATGAACATCTTATCTACGCTACAGTGCTATAGTGGGCGAGCAATTTTATCGAATAATATACACTAAAGTAAAATAAAGTAAAATATCTTAGCTTGCTCATATGTGCTGGAATGAATGAAGAATATTCTAGTAAAACACTAAATATTCCAACCCGATGTTATCTACTTCATATTAAATTAGCTTTACGCTGTATCCCGCACACAGCAAGGTAGGCAGAGAGAAGTGTTAAGACACTCCGTTCCCACCTTTCTGACCAATTCTGGAGGTATTGCTTGTTGAGTGGCGGAACTCAACGCCGCGTTTTGCCTTGAAACCAGAGCGAAGAAACGGAAATATAAATTTAAATAAATATTTCATTTCCTCGAGTTGGGATCGAACCCACAACCAGTCGCTTTTACAGTCACACTTTGTGTCCCTGCGCCAAGACTAGCGACTTAACGAATTAAATCTAAATGTTGTGTTAAGTGGTGTAATTTTACGCTATGCTTTGGCTAACCAGAGCGAGGAAATGTTTTTTGTTTTACCTTCAAGCTGTATCCCGTATATAGCAGAGTAGGCAAAGGGTCCCAGATACCCTTTGCATACTCATACCTAGCGTTAAGACACTCTGTTCTTCATTAAAATACTTATATTATATTGTATTGCGTGTTAAGTAGCCGAACACAACGTCGCGCTTTGCTTTGTTACCAGAGTGAGGAGATGGAAATATTAAATATTATATTCCACCGAGTGGAAACCGAACCTGCAACCGCCGCGTTTACAGCCGCGCACTTGTGATCCACTACGACCTGCGCCACGATGGCCTAAAATTATTTAAATATAAACGTTAATTAACAAAACGGTTAATACTGCATTGATGAGACGGCCAAACGTCAACAAATTTGCACGTTTGGTCGTATACAATGTAGTAGAAACGTGGGTATTACAGAAGAAGAATGAAAGAAAGATGAATGCTGTGGATCTCTTCGTAGGATATGCGGAGTCAGTTTAGCTGATCGAATCCGCAATGAATAGATATACAGAATAGCAGGTAATTGCGAGGATATCACAGAGAGAATAAAGAATTGTACTCAGTTGGTTTGTGAGTTTGGGCACGTCAACATAAGGACCCCTCAGAGGTAGAGGTTGATGATAATGTTACGTAAAACATAACTCACGTGAGCACCATTTGTCTATTCGTTAAAATTAATTGCCAACACAATCTGGGTGTTTAATCCTAGTTGATTGTTGGTTCCCTCCGTCCAGTCGATAACTATCTCTTGTGTTACTTTCGAATGCCCCGTAGTCCATTGTCGCGGGGATACGGGTGCATTCCTTTATGCCTGTCAGTGTAACGGCTGTGTATTTTGAAGTGGTTAATAGAGTATAATTTGTTATTTTAGGGTGCTGCGTGTGACTTGAAGTCAGATTTTTTTTCATCTTACATAATTTTAAAGAAGAGTTTTTTTATTTTATAGAATTATTTGTATATGTATACGCCTACTTCGTAGAAATTGAAATGACTTATAATTGTGTATAACGACGCCAGTCGTAGCGCAGGAGCACAAGCGTGAAACTGTGAATGTGACAGGTTGTATATTTGATTTTCATTCGAGGAAATTAAATATTTAATATTTTAGTTTCTTCGCTTCAGTGTCGAGGCAAAGCGCGGCGTTAAGTTCCGCTACTTAATACGCAATACTAAAATACAACGTGCAGCAACTTTAGTCACACCGAATAAAAATTATCTGAATAGGATTATTAAGACTGGAGTGATAAATCGCTATTATATAATTTATAGATAAAGCAAAAAGTTATTTTAAACATTCATTTAGTTAAAGAATATAAAAAAGCGTTAGTTAAAAAAAAATAGTGTCGCTGCGTCATGGACACGGCCGTTTGTATATAATATATATAAACAATATATATAAATACAATCTTATAAATAATAGTTTACTTCAGTTAATTACGCGTTCCGTTTACAAGTAATATTAGAGTGACGTAATATATCGTAGGTAAAATACGCAGATATTATATATATTTATTAAAAATAATTTAATAATTATATTTAATCATTGTGTATTATAATTTAAAATAAATAATGACATAATTAATATTTTAATTATTGTAAAATATCATGTAGGCTGAATAAGGTACTGTCAACCTCAAAGTCAAAAAAAAGGAAAGAAAGAGAAGGGAGATGGCGGACGCGTCTGATGAAGGATAGTTATTCAAAATGCTTAGAGAAGTTTTGATTTATAATTAATATATATTTAGTTACATCTTATATGTAAAAAGCATGTGAGTTAGTACATGTAATAGTGATATAAGTATTCGAGGGTACTAAGATAAGTTATAAGTGCTTTCACTATTTACGATTGTTTGTTTTGAAATACTTCGTCGGTAAGTTTTTAATAGATTATTATTAAAAGAAAGAAGTGATATTAATGCACATAACGCCGTTAATATCCAGAGATAAATATTATTTATTTATTAAATGGAAATAAATACATGAAGATGTTTTTATGAGCTATGTAAAATTACAATTATATTAATGTACGCAGAATGCCGTCTTTGTTAGATGCGTGTATGTGAATTGTGAAATGAGAGTTAAATAGATTTGGTGAATTATAATTACTTATAAATATAATGTCTATATATTTATATTTTTTTTATAAATATATATATTTTTTCGGCGGGTAGACACAAAAGTAGATAGACGCGTTTTTAAAAGCTCTGTAATTTTTTTTAAAAAAAAAAGCTCTTAAAAATACATATATGTGGTAAAAGTTTAAATACCTGTGTTTAAGTCGATTATAACTAAACTCACTCACTGTTTTCTACACTATATTTATAATGACTACACCTGTGGAGCAACTTATGAAAAGTATGGAAGAACTCTCCTCTGTGTTCTCATCCAGAATGGGTGAGTTTGAAAAAAACTTAGTACAGTCTGGATCTGCAGCTTCCACCCCCACAGTAAAAACTTTGGCTGCTGAGTTCAACACATTCAAGTCCTTTGTGTGGAAAACCCTTGGCTTATTGAAATCTCAGGTTGAACTTGTGGCAGTTGGCCTGGACCGCCTTGAAACACAGTCCAGGAGAAAAGTTCTTCTTTTCCATGGCTTAGAAGAGAACAATAATGAAGATGTCCTGCAGAAGATACTTTATGTATTATCCAACCAGTTGAAGATGTCTGACATTAAGTCCACTGCAATTGAGTCTTGCCACAGACTGGGTGTTAAAAAAGACTCTGCCCGGCCCGTACTTCTCAGATTCACCAGCTGCCAGGTTCGTGCCAGCGTCTGGAGTGCGAAAACTAAACTAAAAGGCACTAAAATAACGATGACGGAGTTCCTGACTAAATCCCGCCAAGATGTCTTTACTGCAGCCCGTAAGCACTTTGGTATTAAGAAATGCTGGTCAGCGGATGGCATGATTGTTGTTTTGCTACCAAATAAATCTAAAATCAAGATTTCCTCACAGCGCGAACTTAAACAACTGATAGAACAAGGCTCTGTAACGAAATCCACTGACAGCAAATAAGTTCTTTGTTTATATCACTTTAATATGGCCGGTTAATAGCTCAATATAGACTTTTTATTACTTCTTTCCTTTGCAGGGTATTTTTATGTTATTATTATCGTTGAGGCAATTTTTAAATATATTTTTAACTAAATTTTTGTTAACTGTGACGTATCACTTTGTTTATAATTTTACTTTTTGACATGTGTCACTCATGTCATATGTTTGTATGTACAGTTTTGTCTTGTTTCACGTTCCGTTTCATGTTAAGTCTTTCTTTTTTAAAACATTTTTTTTTTGTAACTTTAAATGTAGTATAAAATTGTATTTAAGTCGACTTGTACAGGTAAATTGTTTTGTAAATTGTATATAGTATAGTTATATATTTATTTATTATTTTAATTTATTTTTATATATTTATTTTATATATTTTAAATATACACTTTTTGAATACATTTATCTATTCTGATATTTATATTATGTTAAATGAAAATGAATACTTTTCTTGTTCTTCTAGTATTTATGATAGCGCTGATAGTGATGATGATTTTGATTCAGAACCACTTTGTGATAAGCTGTCGAAAACTTTCGACAATAATTGTTCTTCAACCCTCTCCCTGGTGCATATCAACGCGCAGAGTGTTCCGGCTCATCATTCTGACATTCTCGCTTCCTTTAGCTCCGGCGTAGTTGACTGTATACTTATATCCGAGACCTGGCTAAAACCATCGCTTTCATCTGCTTCCTATTCTCTTCCTGGCTATCACCTATTTCGCAATGACCGCACTGGTAGGGGTGGCGGTGGTGTTGGTATTTATCTCCGTGACCACATCCCTGCTAGTATCGTTTTTTGCTCTACTCCTCAACCTGATGGCTCTCTTGAATGCCTCTTTTTAGAGTTGACCTTGCGTCATACTAAAGTACTGGTCGGAGTTCTGTACTCCCCCAATGATCAAATAGATTATTTTAATACGCTGGACGGTATTCTTGAGAACCTTCGACCCCTGTATGAACACATTATTTGCATGGGTGATTTAAATACGTGTCTTTAAAAAAATGATCGCAGAACTCATCTACTAAAGGCACTAAAAACGAGTCCTATAATTTACACCTCTTACCTATGTCTTCCCCTACTCATTACTTTCCTAACTGTAGACCTTCTCTTCTAGATCTTATTTCAGTCTCTAACCCTAAACTTGTTTCTTCTCACGGTCAAATGACCGCTCCGTTCTCCTTTCACGACCTTATTTTTCTATCGTATAAATTACGTCTTCCCAAGGTTAGAGGCAAAATTCATCTTCAGCGCAGTTTTAAGCATATGGATCTTGAACGCCTAACGGAGGATGTGAGGAACATCGACTGGTCTTCCGTTATGTCATCTAATAGTATTGACATGATGGTACAATCTTTAACTGCTGAACTGATAAACATTTACAACATCCATGCCCCTGTAAGACCAGTTCGTATGAAGCATGCGCCTGCCCCCTGGTTAACACAAGTCATCAAAAATACAATGGCTAAACGTGACAGAGCGAAGTTAAAAAACAAAAAATCTCCTTCGCTTGAAAATCTTACTGCCTATAAAAAACTGCGAAACATCTGCAACAGAATGTGTAGGGATGCTAAGCGTCGCTATTTCCATGATACTATTCAGAATCTTAATCAAGCACAAGTTTGGAGATTCTTGGAGTCGTTTGGTGTAGGCAAAACCACTGAAACTCGTCAAGTCTCAGTGGACCTTCACACTCTTAATTCTTTTTTTACAACCTCACCATTTAATATAAATCCCCTAATAAAATCTGAAACATTATCAATGTTGTCACGTCTCGACCTACCAGACTCCATTCCTTTTACTTTTAAAGCTGTGTCGGAGGATGATGTCAAGAAGTGTGTCCGCTCCATTTCCACCAAAGCCTTTGGAATTGACAATCTCAGCCTTGAGATGATTCTTCCGGTGTTGGAAAGCATTGCACCAGTGGTCACCCACATTATCAACTTTTCACTGTCAAGTAATGTCTTCCCTTCACTATGGAAGAGTGCCTATGTCATTCCATTACCTAAATCCTCCAATCCCTCCAATGTCACTGATTACCGCCCCATATCCATTCTCCCTATTCTATCTAAGGTCCTTGAATCTTTAGCCAATAACCAAATTTACTCCTTTCTATCAACCAATAATCTACTGTGTCCTTTCCAGTCCGGTTTCCGTCCCCTTCACAGCACAGTTGGAGCACTGTTGAGTATAACGGAGGACATTCGGTGTGCTATGGACAACACCAAGCTCACTGTTATGGTACTGTTAGATTTCAGCAGTGCTTTCAGCTCTGTTGACTTCGACATACTTCTTGGCACACTTCGAGCAGTCAATATTTCATCTACAGCTATAAGCTGGTTTCGTTCTTACCTCTTCGGGCGCCGGCAATGTGTTAAAGCTAACGATATGACATCGACTTGGCTTGATCTTACTGCTGGCGTTCCCCAAGGCGGCGTTCTTTCTCCTCTTCTTTTTTCTATCTTCATTAACAATATTTCTAGAGTCATTACTTCTCCTTTCCATCTGTATGCAGATGATTTGCAACTTTACCGTCATAGTAACTTGAATGGATTGCCTGAAGCCATCGAAAGGTTAAATAATGATCTTGATGCGATTCGAACTTGGGCCAAATCTTTTGGTCTACTAATTAATCCAAAAAAATCGCAGAGTATTATCATAGGCAGTAATAGACTGAGATGTAAAGTTAACTGGGATTCTTTGCCCGTGATACGCTACTCAGGAGTGCCGATTCCCTATTGTAGCGTAATTAGGAATTTAGGACTTAGTCTTGATTGCAACATGTCTTGGGCACCGCATATCAATGCAATCAGCAAGCGCATGCATTTCTCCTTCCATTCCCTGAGGCGTCTCCAGTACTTCCTTCCTCACAAAACCAAAGTTATGCTAGCGCAATGTCTTCTCCTTCCAATACTCGACTACGCTGACGTCTGCTATTTGGATGCGACTGAGGAGCTACTTAACAAATTAGAACGTCTTCAAAATCTCGCCATACGCTTTATTTATGGCTTACGTAAGTATGATCATGTATCAAAATTTCGAACTCAGCTTAAGTGGCTCCCAATCCGACTTCGCCGTGATATGCACATCCTTACCTTACATTTTAAAATCCTTAACTACAAGAATTTTCCTACATACCTACGCTCCCGCTTCAACGTTCTTCCTCCTCCCTCACGCTCTAGGCGGTCGTGTGTCGTCCCGGCGCTTGACATACCTATGAGCAACACCAAATTCTTGCAGAACTCCTTCTCCGTATATGCCGCATCCCTTTGGAACCAACTCCCTAACTCTATCCAGAGAACCTCTTCCCTAAAGTCCTTTAAATCCCAATTAAAAAATCATTTACTTGCTACTGAGAACAATTAGTTTACATTCGAACAGAGTTTCAATATATTGCAACTTCATTTCTTTCATTTTTCTTTTCTTTTAACCCATTTAAATTATATGTATTCATATAGTATATGTATATATATATATATATATATTTATTTAATAGTATTTATGTTTATGTAGTTTATATGTGTATAATTTTATATATGTATTTATATTTGTGAATATGATGTTTCTTCTATTAGTATATTTTGTTTCTTATTTTTTTTTACTGTTAATTGCATTACTCTCCCCGCTGTTTTGATAGATATCCACTTCCATTGGTTGGCTGGAAGAGATTTCTTTTAGAAATAAGCCCACCCTTGTCAACCAACTTTACATTTTATATTACTGTATGTTTTGTTTGATGCAATAAAGAATATATGAATATATATATTTTTAATTATATTAGGAAATATTTAACATGATACTATAAAAGGAAATATAAATATAATAGTATCATTTATAATATGATATAAAATTATTATATCAAAATACGTATTTACAATTTATAAATATTATATAATATGAGTCTTATTTATGTCCTACAATAAAGGTAATCTGTCAATATATTTAATTAATTATCATAAAGATATTAAACAGTAACTATTAATAAAAAAATAATTATAAAAAATAAAATATTAATTATAAACTATTTGTACGATTGTTGGAGTTCATTGACCCTATGTTTTACTAATAACTGATATTGGAGTCACAACCGACTGCTGCTTGGCTTCGCTGGTACTAATATGCTTGGCTAGGCAAATTGCTGTGGCCTTTTATTGTTAAACTGCGATCGACGTTGTTTCGCGGTGCGCTTACGATGCATAAGCGATGCTTGTATGGTATTGGTGCTCTTGTGCTTTCTTCCTTTTATTATAACTAAAGATACTACACAGTTATAGTAGAGGAACATAAGACGTCTTCGATATACTTAAGAAATGTCACGGGAGATTAAAAAGGACAGACTACGACATATTATTTATCATAATATATTTTATTTGTACTTATAATAAATTTATGGTACATTTCATATTAATACTGTTACCTCTGAATCTCTAAAAGATCTTGGATTATTTACGATCACTACGAAAGGGTTCTACCTATATTAGACGTATCACGAGCCATACTAAAATATTAAAGTTATTATTTACATAATTTTATTTAAATATTTTATTGAGTAGAGTGGGGAGTCAGCTACAAGGTGTAGTGAGATCAGGCTGGTAATCGGGTATAGGTAATTTTTGCGATGTTGTTGGAATATTTCAACAACGATGGTAACGTAATGAGTTTAATTTCTGCGAACGCTGTGCCCGAGTACGAATTTGAAGATTCATTGGCCTTTACGTTTATTAGACTTACATACCTATATAATACTAGCTTATGCGTTTTTCGTTTATTATTTTTTCATCAATCTCCAATCGACGTCAATGTTAGTTATCAATGTTAGCTTTGCGACTTAATGATGATGATACTGCTACTGATGATGTAGCTGCAATTTTTCTGTTCAAGAATTGGTCAGATCTAAGCCAGGCACATTTACTGGTATGGAATTTTTCCATCCAAGTTTCACTGATTGCCACACCTTCAGATCGGTTGATGATTGTATCGCAACAGATGCCTTCTGAGTGCGCAACCAATCTTTGCGCATTAATGGCGGTAATAAGTATTATACAATGCTGATCAGGAACATTATTACAGATTTTTTTCTAGAATGCGAAAGCGAGAGATTGGCCCACTCTGGTGCTCATCTCGTATCTGTGTAGCAAATATGTAGATGTATTTGCGTCAAAACATATATATAATATTTATTTCCATTTAAATGAAATCCACTACGTAACAATCTATATATAGTAAAATATAATAATATAGTTATTATATAACGATAATCATGTGAAGAACGGAAGTGTCTTAATGAGAAACGAAGTGTCTTAACACTAAGTTCCCAAGGCCTAATCTGCTATGTGCGTGATACAGCGTGAAGCTAAAAAAACAGTAACCAATTTAAATACGCGCTAAACGCACTTGACCAGATTTTTTGTATTTGAATTTGTCCGCGACGCTCCCGGCGGATGCGGCAGGTAGTCGCGCACACATTGACAGCTCGTTTATTGTCGGGCAAATAAAAAGCACTATACAGTAGCTGGTTCCGTAGATAAGTGTGGATATATGTTTCACATCTCGGACTCAAAACCAGTTTTGAGTAAACTGATGTATTAATAAAGTTCTACTTAATGTGTAGTTAGTATGTTGTCAAATTAACAGCTTTAAGTTTTATATAGCGATGATGCTGTGGAGTTAGATATTTTTTTTATTTGGATTTTATGACTATTAAGAATTTATATTAAAGAGTAGAGATTTATTTGAATATTTTATTGATTGAGTGAAATGTTATATTTTTTTAAAGTATTAATACTGAAGTGGGTTTAAAAGTTTTAGGATTAAAACACATACCTAAAGCAAAATAATGTCTTAGTTATGATACAATAACATAACATAAACAAGTTCCTAGAATTTCTTATGTGAGTGACAAAATGGTTATTATTAGTGTTATATTGTATAGACAATTATAAAGTAATATTAAAAATCAGCTTCACGCTGTATCCCGCACACAGCAGGGTAGGCAGAGGGAACCTAGTGTTAAAACACTCCGTTCCCCACTTTCTGTTGAATTCTGGAGGCATTGCGTGTTGAGTGGCAGAACTCAATGCCGCGCGTCGAGGTTAACCTCGACACCAGAGCGAAGAAATGGAAATATAAATTTAAGTAAATATTTTATCTCCTCGAGTAGGGATCGAACCCACAACCAGTCGGTTTTACAGTCACACCTCGTGCCGCTGCGCCACGACTGGCCTCATAATATTAAATACAAACATATATACAGACATTTGAAGAAATGATTAAGAAATTACATCCAACTCTTTATAGAATATACATTTAAGTATATACGTACAACATTCAAATAAAAATATATAAAAGGTGCTTGGATTATTTGTTAAGCTACTTACGGATCTAAAAAAAAACTTATGATACGACCGGGAACTCCGAAACCTCTAATATGTGCGTGTGGGTGTACTATATTTATAGATAGATTTTTGTGTACACTTTTTCACATGTGTGTTTGTGTGTGTCTGTGTGTGTATGGTGTGTATTAATGTGCGTGTGTGGATGAGTGTGTTTGTGTTTTCTTATGCAGCAATTTCACGGTAACTCGTTACACTGTCTCCTTTATTGGGTTTTATCATTGTGTGCTAACTAGCGATTTAATTTTATGATTCTCCCAATTTTTCCTGGATTTTTATTTTTCCACATGAAAGGAAGAGAAGAACGTGCTCAGCTGGTTTGAGCACGTCTAACGAATGAGTGATGAAAGAATGTCAAAAAAAAATTATAATGGAAATGTGAGCGGTCAGACCTCGTTCACCTCCGAAAACACATTATCAAAGATGCTGGAGGAAAGTCACGTAAAAAGTATGAGGACGCCCCGGAGTTCATGTATGAAGAGGTTGATGACAATTGATAAAACGAAAGAGGTATGTAGAGACCGTAGCGTTTTGCGTTCCGTTCTCTCTGACTATCCCACTAAGGATGCAGCGTTAAGATAAGTTAAATGTTAGTAACACTTCGTTCTATCAGACTTAAAAAACGAAAAAAATCTTAAAAAATAAATATTTAACCACCTAAATGAATGAATGTAGCGAGATTTTTATTAATTTCGCTTTCCTTCAGATGTGCTAACAACATAAATAAATTATAACAAGCGTATAAGAATATCGACGTAGCTTGATGAGAACGTATGACTTAGTGGTTAGAGCGCTTGGACGATTCTAAAGAGGCACGGGTTCAAATCCCGTTATGTTAAAATTTTTATACGTTTTCTAAAGAAGTATTTTTCTTTCATATGCGTGGAATAACACTTTAAAAAATATGAAAAATACCATAAATATACCAACAATTTCATTAAAAAACTAGAGGGCGCGCGCGGCTTCGCCCGCTTATTAGGAGTGAATTCTAAAAAAACCACGAAACACGTGTTCAATAAAATATTTTTAACAGTCTGAATTTAAATTTTTATAAAAATCGGTGGCAATTTAAAGATTTTTCCATATAAACTTTCAACCCCTTATTTGAACCCTTAGGGGGTGAATTCTTAAAAACCATGAAACACGTGTTCAATGAAATATTTTTAAGAGTCTGAATTTCAAATTTTATAAAAATCGGTACAGATTAAATTTTTTTTCCATACAAACTTTCAACCCCTATTTCATCCCTTTAGGGTTAAAATTTTTCAAATTCCCTTCTTAGTGGATGTCCAGAATATGAAAATAAACATCTACCCAAATTTCACGTTTCTACCATCAGCGGTTACGGCTCTGCGTGCGTCTTACCTCAGTCAGACAGCACAAGTCCTTTTATATATATAGATCACTTTATAAATACCGTAATGTAATTGGTAGATAATAAAATATATTACATATTTTATTTAGACCTTTACTTTAAGAATTTTAACAAATGAGACGATACAATTAAAAAACTAAGTAACAAATTTATTTCAATTATACCACAGGTTAGGCAGAGGGCACCTAATGTTAAGACTTTCTGTTCACCACTTCCCGCCGAATTCTGGAGGCTGAAGCTGGAAAAACACAAAAAATATAACTATTTACGTTGTTTTTGTATTTCGAATGCGTTGGACTACATCACGGTCGCGCAATGTTGATAAAATTAATCTTATTGCACACTTAAAATAAATGAAGAAGAAATAAAAGTCTATTAATAATTTGGTGTAGCTGAATACGGTGTATTAAAAAAGAGCTACAATTACACTAATGGACAGAACCATTTAGCTAAATTAGGAGCGCTCGTAATTCTTTCAAAAGATGAATTTTTATTTCGACTTGATTGTAAAGTGCGGTGTAAAATAATATTACAAAATAAAATAAACTTTTTAACAGAATGTACTGCCGTCTGTTTTCTTTAATGTTTATTTTATTGCAAATGGCGCGGCGTATGCCTTAATGTTTGTTATCTTTTTTTAAGTTCAATCCATTTATTGTTATAGTCTCGTATTACTCTCAAATTGGGGAGAAAGTATCTCAAAAAGGCTGTATTTAGAGCAATTACATTAAATGTGAGGCCAGTCGTGGTGCAGAGGACAACCGTGTACCTGCAAACGCGACAGATTGTGGGCTCGATTCCCACTTGAGGAATTTAAAATATTTAATATTTTCATTTTCTTTGCTCTGGTGTCATTGCAAAGCGCGTTCAGTTTGGCCACTCAACACACAATGCTTCTAGAATTCGGCGGAAAATAAAGAGTGGAACGTCTCAATACTAGACTCCTTCTGCCTTGCCTGTTACATGCAGGATACAGCGTAAAGTGGAACGTCGGTCCGTTGCAGCACTCAAAAGGGCTGGCAGGGATTGCTGCGGGCAAGTTGTCCATCGTGGGCCCCCATATACATTTATTTTGTTATCTTTTTTATTTCATGATATATTTATCTTGAAAAGCTTCAATACTAAATTTTAGATTTTTTTTAACAATAACCCAATAAAAATATATTAAGCATCTTAAAATGTTTATTGCGGCTCAATTTTCCGAGATTAACATATAATATAGCAGACTTTTAATGTTTTTTAAAAAACAATGAATTAGAGAGAATATTGTTGAATATTGTTTAGCAGTAGAATATTGTTTTTATGCATCTCATAGAGCCGGTGCATGACATGTCTTGTCTTGTCTCGTCTTCTGAACGCGTGTTGTGTAAACGGAAAATAATAAAAAAAAATATATATATGTTATGTTTATCCTAAAAACTTCAAGTACCTTTATATGAAATTTCACTACTATCGGTTCAGCAGTTTGGTTTTTTTACACCTTGAGCTATATTATTGAAATATTAGTAGTGATCCGTAAAATTTAGTAATAACAAATATAACCTGATAATATTTTGGAAATCGGCTTTGTAGTTATTACGTTTATCCATTACAAACATACACATATACAAATCTTGCTTTATAATAATAGTATAGATAAAATTTAGCGATAGCGCGATTAGGTAATAGTAATAAAAGTTTTTATATAACCTATAGTACTAGATAAAGTTAAGAGCAAATTGTAGGATAATAAACAAAAACATGAAAAATTAATCAGAAGAATAAAATCCCACGACGAAATTATTCTTGAAAAGTGATCTAACATAGAGATAAATATGTTAAAATGCTTTGAATATTCCAAACGGTCGTTGCTATTTGCTACGAGATTTATCAGATAACAGTATTCTTATTATAGATTCAAAACGACTTAAATATCAGATTGTTTCTTGTAGACAAATAAGCTTTAAGCTCTATGTTTTTCTTGTAGCTTCATGTTATATACCTCACATTTGATAGAGTAAGGGAAAGGGAACCTGGGAACCTAGTGTTAAGATGCAGCATCCGAATGATGGAGTATCTGGAGGATGTGAACGGAGTGTTCACATTAAGACACTTCGATTATGACTCGAGTTTTCATTAAATATTTCATATTCTCGAATAGGAATCGAACCCACAACCTCTCACGTTAACAGTTACACACTTGTGCCCTTGCGCCACGGCAGGCCTTTAAGGTTTAATATTTAATACTAAATAGAGACTGCGACTGTCAAAATGCGTCATTCACATTTCAAGACTTTAGTCTTGTGCTTCAAGGACGTCAAGGTATCTCTCACTGGCTGTAGGATTAGTGGAATGCTCACAAAAAGTATATGTTTTCATCTTTCTTACTGTGTTTCGCTTAGAGCTTGTGTGTAATTAAAAGTAATAAAGCTCACTCACTTTATGTTTATTGTTACGATAATTATTTAATCTAACGAGATCAAACAATCTATAAGAATTTATACGTGGTCCCGAATCATTTATGTTGAACGGATTATATATTTTATTGTAATATCAATGATGGTGTGGTTGTAACGCGACGGATGTGGGTTCGATCACCAAGTCTGAAGCCCGGCGTTGAGTTCCGCCAGTCAACACGCAACGCACGTTTTCCTCTGCCTATCCTGCTGTACGCGGGATACAGCGTGAAGCTAATAATTTTTTAATTTTATAATTATCGTTGGAATTATAATTTCAAATCCCAGAAACCAAAAAAAATTGTAAATAAGTGAGTGATAACATTTCTGGTGGGTAATAAAAACCGTTGTTTTTGTAAAATCACTATTGAATAAGTAAATTAATATTTTGGCACACGATGAAGAAGGCCAAGTTATAAATAATTTCACTTGAAAATACCATATAGACTGAAATATACACTGACAGTTATAACATATGAAATAAATTATCTTTTCCTCACAGAAATTGACATGGAGTTCGACAAATACCCAGAATCGGTGATAGCTCCGGTTGGCGATGAAGTGACCTTCGAATGTTCAGTAAGAGTTCCTGGTGAAAGGCTCACGTGGAGATGGAGACCAGACAACGAGCAGTGGAGCCACTGGCGTGACATCAATGCTACTAGCGTCAAGGAAAACATGTCTACGCGGTTGGTCGTCCAGGTGGAACCTGAGATGGTCACTGCCTTTTATCAGGTAATTTAAGGATTTAGCCTTCTATTTTAATAATCTTATTCTTTATTTTCAATTTTGCTAAAAATAAAAGGAAACTAATTTTACTTTAAATTTTCGATGTTGTGATAGCCTGTGCTCAAATTCGCCATTGTCTGTCATTGATTATAGAATCTACTAATTAATTGTTTAACGTGAGTATATGGCTGTTTTTGATTGAATATTTCGGTACTGTGCGAACAGAAGCCAATCAATGTTACCACAAATTAAAATCGATTCTGAGAATGACTTTTAATACTATTGATTCAATATAAGACGAAAAGAATGGCCTGCTGAAAATATTTCCTGTTGGGAATCCTTATAAAAACTACAAACAATTAAAAATTTCGTTTTAGTCTATAGTCTTAATTAGCTGAATGTATGTTAGATATGAATGGTACGTAAAGGGCAAACGTTGTTAGAAAAACGTAAGATTCTTTGCAATTCTCTTTCAATTTTTTTTTAAATTACTACAATGTAAGTAAAGTTACTTTTGTTTTTATAAAGTTAACCGTGCATCAATGTGACAGTTATTGCACATATGAAACATTTTATGAGTGATTTTTGTAGGTTTGAATTGCGTGTTGTGTGACGGAACTCAACGCCGCGTTTTGCCTCAGTACCAGAGCGAGAAAATGAAAAGAATTAGAATTTAGAATTGAAATTTAGAATTTCCTCTAGTGGTAACTAATCTTACAATCTGTCGCGATTACAATCACGCCTTTGTGTGCCTACGCAACGATAGGCCTCAGGCCTCTTGGTCATCTTCTGGTTGCTTACAAAAATGAAGAAACGGTATGAAACATAAAAACTCACGCATATAAATGTGACATATTACATTTATGCAATTCCATTTAAGACAGAACCTGACGAATAAAAATATAAAAATTAAAATTAAATTAAATTAGTTTCACGCTGTATCCCGCACTGGTTACTTTTGTTTTTATAAAGTTAACCGTGCATCAATGTGACAGTTATTGCACATCTGAAAGATTTTATGAGTGATTGTTGTAGGTTTGAATTGCGTGTTGAGTGACGGAACTCAACGCCGCGGTTTGCCTCTGTACCGGAGCGAGAAAATGAAAAGAGTAAATATTTAATTTCTTCTGTATCTTAATGTCGCGATTATTGTCATACCTTTGTGCCCCTGTGCAACGACAGGCTTCAGGTTTATCATCTTCTAGTTGCTTACAAAAATGTAGAAACGGTATGACATTTATGCAATTCCATTTAAGACAGAACCTGACTGCAATAGCGCGGTGAGATAACGAATAAAAATATAATTTATATATATTCATAAATAACGCCGAAATAAATTTCGCTGTTTCGAATCGCTATTTTAGCACTATTTTCCCTTTACCCTACTATAAGCGGGATAAATATAAAACATCTTAAAATATGGTTTAAAAATTATATCATTATTTAATTATTTTTTTTAGTGCGTAGTGTGGTATGGAGCGATCAGCTTAGTGTCTATACCTGCGCGTCTAGCCATAGCTAAAGTGGACCTCAGCAGGAATACTCAAGAAAAACGTATAATAACAGCCCCCTTATACAACACAGTAGTACTGCATTGTAAGGAGCCCTTGTCAGAACCACCCGCGAGACTGAATTGGTGGAAAGAAACTAAGGTATTTATATATTTGTACTAGCGACCCGCTCGCGGCTTCGCCCGCTTAAACCACAGAATTATTTATTTAATACACTGAATTATGTTCGTGTTTTAATATACCTACAATGTATGTTTGCAACGCACTTAAGATTTCTAATGTGAAAATTATTAAAACCTTAGGTCGCATTTTCGTACCTCCCATAAGAATCTTCAATTGAATGTTTGAAATTAAAATACAACTTATCGATACTTACAATAAAATCCTAGCTCATCGGTGTCTGTACATGGAACATATATTAGAAAAATTGTTATTCCGGACATTTAAAAATGTAATAGAACTTGCTCAATTTGTCTGTTTGTCCGTGCGGTTGTTCACGATAATCTTAGAAACGACCGATTTAAGTGCACTTTTGTAATTTGGCTAACTTCCCTTAAATATTTAGTATGAGTTTTATTTTAATCGGTTCACACAAACTTAAAACCAGATCCACTCTGTATCCCGCCTATAGCAGGGTAGGCAGAGGGAACTTAGTGTTAAGCTACTGCGTATGATATGTGAATGATGTACGAAATTAAAATATTATAAAATTACAATTCAATTCTCCAAGTGGGGATCGAACCCATAACGTCACGTTACAGTCATTACTTTGTGCGACTGCGCCACGACGGCCTTTTATATTTATACAGGTGGAAGCGTCAGCGCTTCTTTTACGGTAACAGTAAATAGGGTAAGATATTTTAAGGCCATATCTAAAGAAATTAATCAAGATACCTCAACAGTTTAGACGTAGGATTTTTTTTCATTTCACGATGTTTATCCATACCTGTATTTCTTGTGACGCAGTTACGCATAGATACCAATAACGTAAACACATCTACAAAAATAATACTAAAGGTTAAATAACTCTGAACTTTGCCGCCAATACCTACGATTCGATTTCGGAATGAGGCGTATGCGGCGGTTTCCCTTTGATAGGTTTATGTCTGTGTGTGTCGTTCATGAAAAATGGCGTTTTATTTTTCAACGATAATTTTATTATTTATTTTTTTTGAAAAGATAACTTGTTCATTTTTGGGATTTTTTAAATTGTATTAGGCTTTTATAGAGTAGTTAAAACTACGGTTTCATTTAAAGTTGTGCTGGTAAAAACAATATATCGATGGTAAGTAAGTATAAGGGCTAAAGTGCGAAATCACAACTTTACAGGAGAGGCTTCCAA
>JAAIXJ010000959.1:0-31875 GCA_013403705.1 Heliconius hermathena | reverse complement strand
GTGACACACGTTGTTATATGTTCTCGGTGGAATAGTAGAAGCGTGGTAATCCACGCTTGCCGCATGCATTGCTGATGGAAAGTGCACAAAACGACATCCGCGACCGTTAGTTGCTGAAACAGTCACAGGAAACGATGGATATTCAGTTTATCGTCGACGTTCAAAAGAAGATAATGGTCGAACTATCAAAGTTAAAATTCAAAATCAGGAGATTGAGATCGGAAATTAATTCATTGTACCATATTGCCCGCTGCTATCACGAATATTCGAAACACATGCGAACGTTGAGAGTTGTCATTCGGCCAAATCAATCAAATATTTGTGCAAGTACGTCACAAAAGGCAGCGACATGGCTGTGTTTGGTATTGCGTCGGGAAATGCGAATGACGAAATCAGCAACTTCCAAATAGGCAGATAAGTCAGTACTAATGAAGATATCCCACATTAGTACATTTAGCAGTGCATTTGGAAAATAGATAAAGACTTTACTTCACTGAGACTAATGCGGCACAACGAGCTGAGAGACCACCATCGACCACATTGACTAGCTTCTTTGCATTGTGAACCAGATCCATTCGCAGCTACGCTGATGTACGTTGAAATGCCCAAGTATTACACTTGGACTCAATCAATAAAGAAATTCCAACGGCGCAAATGAAATTCCGGGAGTGTAGTTTCTCAATTTCAAATGGCTGAACTCTTCGGGCAAACAGTGCTAATTGCACTGTGCATGTAACGCATGTGGAATCTCGGCTAATAATGCACACATTTTTACCGATTGACGTCATTGCTTCAAAGGCTATCGAAATCGAATTAAAAGCTGAATGGGAACGTCAAGCAACAGTAAATGATTCTTTACATGCAGCACTCGTCGCATATTATTACTGCTTTTGATAGGAGATTAGGGTAAATAAAGTAATGATAATTCGATTTTAAAAAATGTCATTTTATTATACCGACAAATACTTGAGAGACCGTTCTTATGTAAATATTAAATAGAAAAAAAAAGGCGCCAACCTTTTTATAGTAAAAATCAAGCCATACTAATTATGTGACATAAATTTTTGTTGTAATAGCCAATTGGCAATGTAAATATAAATAACAATATCATACATTAAATAAGTATATCTTATTTCAATTGATATTCCAACACTTCTCCATATAAAACAGAGTAAGAGGAATGACAAAACTGTAAGAAACCGAAATCGAAGGTAACGAAGAAAAAGAATACGAATAAAACAAATCAAAGAAATCTAAAAAACCAATAATTACGAGATGATGAAGGAGCTAACTTCAGATGACGAAGATACAGAATGCCTGCCACTGCTTGTATTCTGAGTCTACTGAAGGATGGATCACTTGCCAGAGTGGCGGTTGTGCAGAAGTGGAAGATAGCGATGACGAAACGTAAAGATGATGACATCTTACCGACGACGATATCCCGTCCGCATTATAATTAAGAAAAGGAAGAAAATTTGATTATTTTGAAAGTTCCTACATTATACAATAGAAATCGGAGTTTTATTTATGAAATACTTTAAAGTCCCCGTCTTGCTCCACCTTCCCCTACCTAGTAGTAAGGCACTCCGTACTTTGCTTTCAGCCCGAATTCGAGACATTGCGTATTGAGTGGCGGAAATCGACGCCCAGAAACGGTAGCCTTACCAGAGCGAGGTAATAAAAATTATTAAAATATACGCTGCCTCACTGCGCCACAACGGCCTCAAAATTTTATATTAATGATAGTAATAATATTTAAATATATTTATATTTATACATAGAAAAGAAATATATCTATTCTTGAAAATAATGTTTTTTTTTCTTTATTGCTTCAAAAAGGTGCAGATTACATTTATAAAGGCACATGAAACTGTTGCTTTCAAATAAATACATATACCAAATACCACTAACGCGATGTTTCAGTATAAGTTCAATAGTTCAAAAAGCAACAATTATATTTATTTTTATACAGTTACGATTTGTTTCGTATAGCTTATTGTTGTTATATTTATTATTATTATTATATACTATTTTGCGTGATTTATCAACTAGGTTACAATAGTACGAAAGCTAGAATACGTAACGTACGTTCTATAAGATAGATAGTGTATGAGTTGGAAAACATACTGTATGAATTGTTTCTATATAAAATTATTTTTTAACAAAAAATAAAACGACTTCAAACAACGAACTAAGAAGTAAAAAACAATTTTACATAAAGTAAAACGTACCTTTATTTTGTCAACCCTTTCAGAACTGATTCTTTTTTCGTTCAATGTTTTTGGAAAAATCATGGAGTTGAAACAGTTTATGGGGATTACGAGTAAAATAGTTAAAAAAATTCTAGCTTAAATTATACTTTTAAACTATACTAGATATATAGATAAATGTATAAAAGCTGTATTTTAATATAAGATTAAATATGATAAACAAAGTATAGATTAGAAGAGATTAGATTGTAATAAAAATATTATAAAAATTTAGAATAAAATAAATAATTTGCTGGATAACGATAAGCAATCGCTAGATAATTTAATACTTACGTGGGAAAGTTAGGCAGTGTAAAAGAGGTCTGTGACACTTTCGCCGCAAACTTTTCGAGTGAAATAGACCTCTTAAAACACAAATGCTCTGAAAAATTTATAGACAGAAATTGTTATGTAAATAAATCTTATGTTAACATGAGGTTGCAGCTAGTAAGTAGTAAAGATGTTAAATGTGTTATTAGTTATATCAATAAAAATAAATCGCCTGGAAGTGATCTCGTGCGAATGTCAGACTTAAAGCTAGTCGCTGATAAAGTAAGCCCTGTTTTAGCAAACTTAATACATTTGTCAGTTAGTCATCATAGGTTTCCTAATAAATTAAAGGAGGCTATTATTCGTCCGTAAAAGTTTCGCCAATTATAGACCTATCGCAATTCTATCATCTATTGATGAAGTTATTGAAAAATGCTTAGTAAACCAACTCGGAAATTTTCTACATAAAAATAGTATAATTAGTAAATGTCGACATGATTTTCAGAAAGGTAAATGTACAAATACATTATTAACAAGGTTTATAGACGAAAAAAAACACCTTTTTATAAAATAAAAAGTTTCTAGTTTGTCGTGATACTTTGGAAACGGAAACTCTTTTAAAGGGAATGGACGAATACGGTGTCGGACGGCCGCTGAACCAGTGGTGGTTCGTGTGAAGGTGGGTGCGGTGCGCCGCAGAGGTCGAGGTGTGGACCGGTATGGTACATGCTGCATGTAAATAACTTATGCAATGTAATTAAATATTGTTCATCCTACATTTTTGCAGATTTATGTATGTACATTGCGTGCTCTTGGCCATTAACAACCGTAGCAATCGGGAGCTTGGCCTTAATTTAGTCAATAATGAACATGGCACCCGGTCTATGTCCGCAGGAAAATACGAAGTACCTAAAATGCACAACTATTATGGAGATAGAACCCTGAAGAAACCTACATACTTAGATTAAATTTTAAATGATATTGTTGATATGCTTGTTCCCACTAAAAACACTAAATTTAATATTAAGTACCCGGTTCAATATAATCGTGCTTTAATAATTATAAAAGAGAAGCTAAAATATCATTGTAAATGGAAAGTACATGAACAAGTTAAAGATAATAGATCATTTGCTCGTCTGAGAGACAGGCAGAAAATGATGGAAGATGATTGTTATAATAGATATATTGGTAATTACCAATAATTAACAATAAAACTTTTGTATACTAATCTCCAATGTTGCAAACGATATTCACCTTAAAAGGTAATGCATTTAGTGATAAGAATTTTAGAATTAAAAATATTATTGTAAAATTTATGTAATTACCACTGGTGCATCTGAATAAATAAATAAATAAATATATAAACATTGAATATAGAATTGGCATTAACAGTAAATGTTTTTGGTCTTATGTATAGTCTAAACGTAAAGGCAATGAGCTTCCAGATATTATTTTTCTGGGTGATTTTCACACTTCTGATCCAGTGAAACCGACGACGAATACGACCCAAAATAATAATGCTCGGACTTATACTTCTACACAATTTGTGAACATTCATTCACATTTACCATAAAGCAAGTTTTCGGGTACCTAAAACATCTTGATGTCAATAAGAGTGCTGGTCCTGATGCAATTCCGCCTCTGTTTTTACAAAGGTACCATTGGCGATTTTAGTTTGTAGGTCCATTAAACTGGGTATAATGCCTTTAGATGGCAGAAGTCAATGACGTCAGATGACAAGAGTGGTAATAAGCATGATATTTCTAATTACCATCCTCTATGAAAATTTAGTGCTATTCCAAAATTATTTGAGAAAATAATTTATGACACATTTTCACAAATAGTTCGACCATTCATAATTCCGGAACAACAAGGATATGTTGCTCGTAAGTCTACGGAAAGTTACCTTTGAGAATTTCTGTATTACCTTTACATTTCTATGGACAATAGGCTGTAGGTGGGCGCTGTGTACACTGATTATTCAAAGGCTTTTGATAAAATTCGTCATAAAATTTTGGTACACAAGCTGGAACAATTCGGCGTGCATGGAGATTTGGTCCGATGGTTTTGATATCGTCGTATCTTAGAAATCGAAGTCCGACAGTTGCTATAAAGGGTCACTGTTCAACATTCCTTTCGGTTTCCTCAGCATGCCTCAGAGCTCACACCTTGGTCCACTTCTATTTAATATATTTGTCAATGATATAATAACTTGCTTTCGTCATTTCAAAATCCTCCTTTTTCCGACGATATGAAAATATTTAGGTCAATTAAAACGATAAACGATTGTAATTTACTTCAAGAGGATTTGTGTAGATAAATATCCTATATTTGAATATCAATAAATGTTACATAATCACATTCACTAGAAAAAAGAATCTTATCATATTTAATATCAAGTTTGTAAACTTGAAAATAATTTAGGCACTAGACTAAGTGAAATACGGGACCTTGGTGTTTACTTGGATGACAAGTTGTTGTTTGCTTCACGTGTTACCATTATTACCTGATGTTTACTCTCTTACGAACTCGAAATTTTAGCAATGGTTAGTTCGTAAAAGATTGCAATTCAATTTATTTACTGGTAGTTACAGTAAATAATAGGTTAAAAACAAATAAATGTTTTACCTTTTAAAATTTGTTACAGTTAATATTTTTATCTAATTTCAGTAAGGGCCCAATTCTAGATTTTCCCGGATTTCTTCCACGTGGCGGTAAATTACAATTTCTTTATATGTATGTATAAGTAAACTACTGATGCTGGGGCCACACTACCGGTAAATGCCATTAATTATCGCAATAAGGGACGTTAACCGTAGATGTAGCCACGACTTAACGCGATAATTTGACAACGGCATTAACATTGTCGTTTGACATTAGGCGATAATTCAAGTGGCGGTACATCAAAGAGAATAACACGAGAATTAATGGGATAAAGCGGCACTACGCCAGTCATGAGCGCGACGGGATCGCACGTGTGTTATGTTTGCAATACATACTATAGAGTGGAGTAACAAGAAAGTAATTGCGTTTCTTGAGATTCTGCAAACAGAACCATGTTTGTGGGATCCAAAACTAAAAGTTTCAAGAATCGAGGAACGCAAAGTGATGCTTGGCGCCGACTGATGGAATTAGTACCTTTTGAAACAACTATTGAAGAAATGGTTATTATAAAACCCATTTAAACAAAATTAAAAAATCTTTGAAATCCGGAGCTGGCAAAGATGACGTATACAACTAATTGGTTTGCTTTCGAAACAACGATGGACAATTTCCTACAAGGAAATTCATTCATTCATTCATTCCCTCATACATATGAGGGTGGCCGCACGTTTAATACGCAGGTAAGTAATAATAATAGTCTTTTAACAGTAGTGGGTGTCTGTATTTTAGGGTTCTATACTTTTTTTTTGGTATTAATGTATTTTTAGGGTTCTGTACTAGAATAATTACAATTAATGGTTAATTGCATCTCGCTTATCGAGATATTTTTATTTTCACGCATGGATGGGTATTTACCCATCCATGCGTTTATTTAAACTATTACCAACTAAGTCGGATATTAATTAGATTCAAATTTTAATACACAAAATTTATACTATTGATCTTATCTACGTAATTATTGAAACTGCATAAAAAGTTCATTTATTATTTTTATTGTAAAATAATCACATACCTATTTATGTATAAGCCATTCTATTTAGAGTACCTAGGTACCAGTCAGAAAAATACTACATAGTTGGAACCCTATTGCTATCACTCAGTTGTCTGTCTATTTATCTATCCATCTGTCTATCCGTTCTTCTGTCTGTTCATCTGTCCTATATAATATTCTTTTATTTTCCTTTCAGTCGACGCCATTGAGAATCTAGAAAGAAGTGAGGGAAGAAATAATGGAAATCAGAATAGTCCTCATTTTTCTACTGGAACAGAAGAAGCTTCGCCAAATATACAAGAAGAAAATGAAACTCGTCCACAAGAAAATAAATCTCAAACTTATAGTTGAAAAAGACATGTGAGAGACGAGTTGCCTCAAGAAATCGAGGCAGCGCGACGTCAAATGGATGAAGCTTTTGAATTCATGAAAGAGAATAAAGATGATGAATATGACATGTTCAGAAGACTGCTCGCAAGTAAACTAAAAAAAATAAGAAATCCAAACACGCGTGACATATTAATGAATAATATTCACAATTTAGTCTTTCGTGCACGGATGGCAGATCGACTTGAGCAGCAGTCTGCAGTACCTCAGTTTTCTAAAGCCCTGTCTTCACACCATCAAGCATTCAGCCCATTACCAAATCATCAAACATACCAGTCGCCTCCAGGCCCCTCCACATCCATGTCATCACACCATCACGTATTCAGCCCATCACCAAATCATCAGACATACTAGTCGCCTCCACCTCACGATGCAAATAGTCTACCTCCGGATCAGTTTTCAGTTCAAACTCAACAAGAAAATTACCTAGAAATACCTCACAAATAGTAATTTCAGAGTCCGGTGAAATACAGATAATTAAAGATTAATAAAAATTGTAAATGCCATGTTAATTACTTGAAGAAACAAAGAAATGAAAGACAAAAATACATAGCATGTTGTTTTATTTTCCAAAGTAATAAAAACAAGACATTCATTAATTTGAATACGCAAAAGGGTAAGGGTACTTCCTCTTGCTCCCCCTTGTCTTCCCCTTAGGGGGAGCACGAGGAAGTACCTATTTTGTGTTGTCGACACCTTACAAATTATTATTCGGGGTCATGAAATGTTCTGCGAATTTATTCCTTATCTGGATTGCTGTTAAAGATGAACGTCGCGCAATATTCTTCATTGGCCTGAAAGCGCCTTCGCCTTCTCTAATGTCTTTTCTCCAAGTTCCAGGATTTATTATTTCTCCATTGACGACTGTGTCAGTGTAGCTGGTTCGGTAATCAGCATGGGGGTCCCCACAAGGCTCTATTCTTGGTCCTTTTCTCTTTATATATATTAATATATCTATCTATATTAATATATCATTTATATATATTAATATATAAATAATTTACCGTATCTAGTTGAAAAGAACCATGAGATAGTATTGTTTGCTGATGACACTTCATTGATTTTCAAAATAAAAAGACGACAAATCGTATATAATGCGACGATGTAAATAATGCTCTCTCGAAAGTAGTACATTGGTTCAGTGTTAATAACTTACTATTGAATAGTAAAAAAACTAAATGTATTTTTTTTAGAACACCTAACATGAAATTTATTAAAGCCGATTTACTCTTGAATGGTGAACCCGTAGATCCTGTCGATTCTATGGTATTCTCGGTATCACCATAGACTCCAAATTACAATGGGGACCCCATATTGGTGGATTGGCGAGTAGACTTAGCTCCGCAGCTTTCGCGGTGAAAAAAATTTGATCATTAACTGACGTAGAAACGGCTCGACTGGTTTACTTCAGTTACTTCCATAATATTATATCCTATAGGATTTTACTTTGGGGTAATGCAGCCGGTATTCTACGAATATTTGTTCTGCAGAACCGAGCTATTCGTGCAATCTATAACTTAGGTCCTAAAGACTTCTTAAGGCAAAAGTTTAAAGAAATTAATATACTGACTGACAGTTGCATCTCAATATATTTTTGAAAATGTTATGTAAGTTAAGAAAAACGTTAATAATATTACGAAAATTGGTGATGTTCATAATATTAACACTAGAAATAGGCTTAATCTTGGTGCACCTGTAACTCGGTTGCATCGAATACGTAATTCTTTTATGGGACAATGTGTACGCTTTTACAATAGGATCACGTCAGAGAATTTTCTATATCACGATTTACAAAAATTGTGAAAAGACGTTTGTGTGTTAAAGGCTATTACCAAATTAATGATTTTGTAAATAATAACACGCCTTGGGAATGAAAGGCTCGCTCCAGTCTGTTTCAAAGGTACTATTGTCACAGATAATTAAATATGCATATGTTTAAAATTGATTTTAAAAAAATAAGTCCCACTGAGTTTCTTGCGCCGGTTCTTCTCAGGTCTGAGGCATTCACTGTAGTGAACTGGTGATAAATTATTTGACGTTCAAAAAATGAAGCATGTAACTTCTTATTTTGAATAAATTGATTTAATTTGAATTCTATTGCATTGATGATTTCGCTGTGTGAAGTGTAGTAGTACAACTTTTTTACTACTGTGCGATAAGCTTTATTTCTTTTGGTGTGAAGGTCTGGCCTATTAATCCTTTACTTCTTATTGCCGAAATAACATCTTTATAGGTTTCAGAGCAATCCACAAGGACTCGGGAGTAAATTTTTGTTTACTAATCTTATTTCAAATAGTTTAGGGTCGCATATTGATTCTATAAGTTTTGAGAGTTCATTTACATCTTTTATTTCATAAAGAACGATAGGAGGCGGCTTATTTGGCTTTAGGTTTGCAGGGTCATTATTTTTGTCTTCAGCTTGATTTAGTGGTAGAGATCTAAACCTGTTTGATACTATCACAAAAGTAGCGTTATGTGAAGAGCCGCTAGTTCTTCTGAAGATTAATATTCCTGGAAACATCTCACGAACTCGTGGTAGAGACACATTAGACTTGTGTGACGTCGCTCCATCCTGCTGGAACCATGTCCTTTGACTATAGCTAGGAGAATTCTGAAGTGTAGGCAACAAAAAATCATCTAACATAACGTTCTGAGTTAAATGCAAGTGCACGTCCCCCCGCGTCTCCAAAAAAGTATGGGCCGATTATTCCTCGCGATGACATTGCAGCCCATACGGTTACTTTTGGCGAATAAAGAGGTCTCTGATGCTTGCGTTTCGGATTAGTTGTACTCCAATAGCGACAGTTTTGCCTGTTAACGTGCCCATTCAGATGAAAATGAGCTTCATCAGAGAATATGATGTTAGTGAACGTTTGTAATCTCTCAGTTATCTCGTTTACGAATTCTAGTCTTTGAATAGGATCCTGGGGCTTCAACTCCTGCATCAATTGAATTTTATAGGGGTGCAGCTTTAGATCTTTGCGCAAAATGCGTTGAAGCAATGATCTATGCACCATCTAAGCTCTTGCACGCTTCAGAATTGAGAGGTCAGGATCAACACAAACAGACCGATTGATTCGTTCTATGTTTTCTTTTGTCCTCGATAACCTTGGCCGTCTAGATTTTGGTTTATCTAAAGTTGAGCCAGTCTCTTCAAACTTCTTTGCCCAATTCCGAATGAGAGGTATGCTTGGCGCATCATTTAAGTGACGAAAATCACGAATGTTGCAAAAATTTCGTCGCACTATAGTCCCAGAATTACTGTTTTTGTATAATTCACGCTCGCACAACGCGCGGTCCGCTCCCGAGAAACGCTCCATAGCGACTAAATTCCCAAGCTGAAGCTGAATTGATTTTTTGTACTATTATGTCTTTGAATAACGGCCATTTGTTGGCAGTTGACATTTGTCTATAATGATATTTTATTAATAATGGTGTTGTGGAAGTAAGTGACCGCGGAAGCCACCCAATATCACCTCGTAAGGAAATAATATGTCCAGGAATATGTCTCTAAGAACTGCAAGTGAGTGACGAGATGTGTGTGCCGTATGGAAAATGTCGTTCGTTCTTGGCTGAAGAAAATTTTGTAACATGTTACAATAGCGATCAGTGTTTACTGTAACAGTCGCAGTCTCCACGGCCACCGGACTTGACACCCTGCGACTACTTCCTGTGGGGATGTCTCAAAGGCAAAGCCTTTCAACATCGCCCTCGAAACATGGAAGCTCTTAAAAAGGCGATAAGAAACGAGGTAGATGCATTCTACCCGAGATGATTCGCAGAGTAATGGAAAATTTCCGGGAGAGGCTTACATAATGCATTAACAATGGACGACATTTGAGTAATGTATTGTTCAAAACTCGTTAATATAATATGTTATTGTAAGTGGCATTCTTTGCACTATATTTCAATAAAAAATATTTGAATTTATGTCAAAATGTTTTGATTTTATTTATTTCCAAAAGAGGGGAGATCTATGTGCCGCACCTGTATAAGGGTGAAAAGACAAAATGAGTAGTGAAAGTGATCCGCCAAAATCTGTCACATCTCAGTAACGGCGTCGCACCCCTAGACAGGAGCACGTGTCAACGGACGTATTTCAAGTCGGCGTTCGAATACCACCGTTTTGGTCAGAGAAATCGGCAATCTGGTTTGCCCAATTGCCCTTGCCCATAGAAGGTTAGTTCTCAATTTGAAGAATAAGTGATGACACGACAAAATTTTACTACTTCATCGGTACGAAAGTACATGAAACTAAAATGCGAGTTGATTAAGCGACAACATCAAGCAACTATTAATGCATGAAGAGCTTGATGATAGAAAGCCTTTACAATTTTTAAGGCATTTACACAGCTTAGCAGGACCTAATATCCCAGAAGATGTCCTAAGAAAAATCTGATCCAGTCGTCTTCCTAGCTCGAAGCAGCCTATAATAGCTTCACAGTCTGCGTTGGCCCTAAATACTTAGCAGACCGTATTGATAACATCGCATCGTCAGTGCCTCATGTTGCTTCCACGTCTGTTTTGGATATCATGAAAAAACAAAAACTGAGGCTTAGTTTGTGAAACCAAGCCTCAGTTTTTGTTTTTTCATGTTGTGTTCGAGATCGCGGACTCGGTAGCCACCTCGAAGAATAGGAAACCCGCCCTCATCCAGATCTCAGTCCAATTATAGGAAGTACCTCACCTGCTGGTATCACAAGAAATTCGGCAGTAAGGCTAAACGCTGGGATTATCCCTGCGACTATAGATCGGAAAACACGCAGGGCAGTCGATAATGGCGACTGATGACTGCCCCTTTCTCCACGGTCGCCTTTTCGTAACCGATCGCAGATAAAAGTGCAATTTTTAGTAGACACGGAAGTGATCTCTGTATTTTGCCTCGATCTGCGATACACGAAAACTACTTATCAGTTGTGTGCAGCAAATGGTTCTAGTATAAGCACATATGGTTATATACAGCTTAATTTAAATTTAGAACTTAGACGTGATATTTTATGGAAATTTATTATTGCTGATGTCACTAAAGTTATAATGCGCGTAGAATTTTTATCTTTCTTTAATTTAACTGTAGATGTACGTAATCACCACTTATTAGATAATACAACAAATTTATATTGTGAAAAATGACCATGATTGGAGTACGTGTTACACTTAAACAGCTTAACGTAAGAACTATACCCGACAAATATCCAAATATTCATGATTTTTCGCACGCTATCGCAGGTTGTATAATCTTTTCCACTATTGATTTAGTTAAAGCCTACAGTCACGTAGAACGAGCGTCGGACACTGAAATGTGGTTTTGGCTGCCAAATTAGCTTTTCTCTTGAATAGAAATGGAACGTTTGTGATTTGGCTTAGGACCAATGTCGCCAAATCATTTCAAAAAACATTATCAGTTTCTATATTTCAACGATAACTCCACTCAATTGCCATCAGGTAGTCTAGGGTATGATCGTTTGCATAGAATTAGGCCTATATTGAAAACGTTGAGCTTCAGATTTTAGGTGTAAGGTGTTCATGAGAAAAAGAATGAGGCTTTAATTGATTAAATTATGTATATATCTGAACAGGTTTTGTTACTTTTACTCTTATCCAAAAAAAAAGTACGAGTACTTTGATGATAGATGGTAATCAGGGTATTATGATGGAGCTGGAAGATGTTTATAGGAATTCGGTAACTAAGCGACATAGTTCCATCGAATTTGGACTTCTATGATTCATCTTAACGAGTACTTTGGTCTAGATCGTAACCAGAGTAAAAAACCTAAAGAAGAAAGTACTCAATATATTTTGATTACGCTTATCTTTTGATTGCCTTGACTTAGAATCTTGATCTTTTCTATGCTGCAAGACCTCCAAGACCAGTATATTTGATATTTAGTGCAGCCTGATACCTTCAGCCGATCTCGAGATAAATTATTTTGACAGATGAACAATGATGATTCTATAAGGGAAAAGGGGCATCCGGAATCGGAACGAAAATTGGAACATGTTCCTCATTTTTTTCGGAACGTAACATCACTAGTAGCTACCAATTCAGATGGCCCTCCAAACCTATCTGGCAATTCTCCGAAAAGCACTAATTTCAATTTCCTTATGTTAACTCATTAATAGTAAATTATTTTAAAAAGATGAATATTATATTAAATACTTAACTAAATAATAAACAAGTAAGGTAACGGCACCTATCATGNTTTTTTTTTTTTAACTTTTATACACTAGTCTCCTATGTTGCATGAGGTATTCACCTTAAAAGGTAATGCATTTAGTAGTAATATAGAATTAAAATATTAATATTTTTGTAAAATTAATGTAATTTACCACTGGTGAATATAGATAAATAAATAAATAAATAAATAAATAAAAGTTGAATGATTAAGTGTTTACAAAAATATATTTTAAGAAAAAAAACTTCACTTCGTGTCCTTTTTAGTGTATTCCTAGCTAATACACATCAACAACATTATTTTTTTACTATTCGTCTAAATCAACAATATATATTTTTTTACTACTTTCAATGAAATAAGTCTATACTTAAAGTTTTTAATAATAAAACGTGCTTATAATTTAGATGTAGCTACAGAAACATCGATTGCAAAAAAGTTTATAAAAATAATGTCATTGAACGCTCGAGTTTTTGTTTTAAATATTATCACGAAACGATGTTATCTAACGTACTGCTTATTTTGGATTACAATAATGTTAGCATGCAGATCTTTATTCTCCGATGGTGCATCGGACTCCACGGCAACTATAGCAACGCAGAGATGAGTCTTAAGTTGCATTTTTTTAATTTTAGCTCATAAATCGTCATTGATATTTTTATTTACTATTTCAAGATTATAAATGTTTCGGTGATCGTTTACATACATACTTATATTGACATTTTGAACAAAATCTCTAACCAGCACAATTTATGTACTTTAAATGAATTTTTGATAAAGTTTCAACATGTTATATATGAATACATCATTGATAGCGACGTCATTTCTAGCAAAATTATTTTATAAGCAAAGCGGCAACGACTATTAGGGAGAACAATGATTATTAGCTTTTAGAGTAGATGAATAAATCTGAACTGAGGCTGTAGCCCTGAATATTAGACATATTTCTAATAAGTTAGCTCACGGATGGTTTGTGGGATGAAATTTTTACCACTAGAATTCAGAACTATTATTATATAAGGAAGAAATCCAGACATAAACTCATTAAAGCACGGTAACATTGCACTTGCAACTGTCTGGTCTAAATGTATGATGCATAGCAACATAACAAGCTGTTTTAGAGCGACTGGTTTGTATCCATTTAATCCACACGCTATTTCGGAAACAGCCTTTGCTGCATCTGTATTGTCAGAAGTACGAGCTCCTGTAACAGAACTCCAGTACCAAACATTTATTTAATAAAAACAAAATAAAAAAGAAACCTAAACATAAAAAAGACCAGAGAAGCAGAGAGCAGTAAAAAGAATATAGAAAGTTGATACTGTCACGCATGTAGACTGGAACAAAAAAGGAGTTATTTTTAAGGTTTTACTGTAATTATAGCATTACTATTATTTTATGGATCTTAATTACCAAATATAATAAATTTATTTTATATATTTTTGTTGTTTAAAATCTTACGGAGAACGTCAAAAAATGGTATTCATAACAGCATTTTAGCGCTAAACAGTTCTATAAGCCTATTATAAAGTTATAGAGGCCAAGACCCTACTATAGCCGTTCTATAAAATAAAAAATGGCGGATTCTCGACAGCTAATCATTGAAAATGACATTTGATGTAAATGACTTGTCGATGTTAGCTAATCGAATTCCCATAACGCATAATTCATAAAAAATAAAATTTTGTGCTAATTTGCCACTTTTATACTTAAAATGGAAGCTTTACAATGCATAGATGCTTTGGAAAGGATAGCAGGAATAAAAAAGAGATCGCAGCGAAAAAAAGTGTATAGAAGCAGAGGTGACCCGTTTTCCTTGAACGACGAAGAGTTTCGGAAGCATTACCGCTTTAAAAAATCTACTGCGCATTTTATAGTAAACCTGGTGCGTGATGATCTCCAATTAGATAGTAGAGGTTCTGGTACCTCACCTGAAATACAAGTATTAACAGCTATAAGATGTTGGGGTCGTCGAGGTAAATATTTTTATTTTACTTGACTTGAATATTTTATTCGTATAACACGTACTCATAAAGTCACACGTAGTCATGTACAAATACTTACTAAGTTATTTCTTTTGTTACTGTATCAAGAGGATGCTAGAGACCACCATGGGCTGTCTCAAGCAACCACTAGTCGGATCTATGCCCGGGTTGCACGTGCACTTGCTCGACACTGAAATTCTCATATTAAAATGCCCAGTACTTTTGCTGAAGAAGAGCAAAGTATGAGAGAATTTAGTGCAATACGAGGCTTTCCAACTGTTATTTATTGGTTGTATTGACTGCACTCATATCAAAATCTGCAAGTGTGGAGGTGATGCAGTTCAATATTATATAAATAGAAAAGGATATTATTCACTCAATGTTCAGGTACACTACTTATACTAGTAATGATATAAAATCTAAACTACACATTTCTTCAGAGTTAAAATATTGTTTTGTTTACCACAGGTAACCTGTGATGTGCATCTCCGCATCCTTGATATTGTTGCCAGGTGGAATATGAATGATATGAATTCAATGAATCTTCATTAAAAGAGCGTTTTGAAAGAGGGTCATTTAGAGGGCGTCTATTAGGTGATTCTGGGTATAAATTACAAACCTACCTCTTCACTCCTATTTTATACCCTCAAAGCCAAAGTAAGGAAAGATATAACGAAGCACATATTGCAACAAGGAATGCAGTGGAACGATGCTTTGGAGTGTGGAAGCAACGCTTTCAATATCTTTTATTTGGCATGACCTGCGAGTTAGAAAATGTGAAGACAACAATAGTTGCTTTAGCTGTGCTTTACAACATTGCCATTGACCATGGAGACATGCAGATAGACAGTAGCATTGATATTATAAATAGAAATGAAGAATCTAGTGAAGTTTTTATGAGTAGTGTAAACGCAAATGCTGTTTTACAAACATTTATTAGGAGAAATTTTAGTAAAGTTAGTTTTTATAAAATCAAATAAATCACCTTCATGCTGTATCCTGCACACAGTAGAGTAGGCAGAGGAAACCTTGTGTTAAGACACTACACACACACTTTCACACATTCCACCGGATTCTGAAATGTGTTTAGTGGAACTCAATGCTGGGCTTTCCATCGACACCAGAGAGAAGAAATGAAAATATAAATTTAAGTAAATATTTTATTTCCACGAGTGAGGATCAAACTCACAACCATTCTTGTTAGTCACATTTTGTGCCACTGTTTTTAGTTAATAAAATAAAAGTTCACTTCTATAAATTTTATTTTTTATTTGTGTAATACAATAATTTACGTTTAAGTACTTCTTCCTTTAAAAGTGTATTATTTAATTTATGCTGTAAATTTCTACAGCCATCTGGATCTCATGAAGCTCCTTTCTGCAGGCAATTTCATTTGCTGCTATTTCCTCAGCAGGAATGTTCTTATTGTCAAGCTGTAAACAAAAATGCAATATTGACACCTTAGAGTCAACAGTGCATGCAATAAATTCAATCGATAAAAATACCACCGGGACGAATTCGAATTTTTCGCCGCCACGGTCGGCCGCTCTGTGGACAACATGCCTAACACTTCGCACGAAGCTTTATTTCTTGAAATCGAAGAACGTCAGCGTCTAGCGAACAATTTAATTTTTGTGGGTATCCCCGAAATAACAGAAAAAAGTTTTAAGGTGCGCCAGGAACATGATGTGAGAGAAGTTATGAAAATTTTGCAAATGACAGATTATGAATGCTCAGAACCTACAAAGATATTAAGATTGGGTAAATACAGCTATGGAAAGGATCGTCCTCTTCGAGTTTGTTTCCAGTCTGCCGACATCGTTCAGCAGATTCTACGTTCAAAGTCCAAGCTCACCGGTTCCGTACGTGTTTACGCTGATTTGACATTGTCACAGAGACTTTATTTTAATAGTCTAAAGCAAAAATTATTGAATCGGGAGCGAAATGGCGAGAAAGATCTCATTTTAAAGTACATAAACGGATTTCGGATTTAAAAATTGTTAAGAAGGTTCCAAAAAAATTCCAACTAGTCACATGTGTACCCCCCTGTGCACCCCTTTGTAAGCCCTCAAGTGTCCCTTATAACGAAATCAATCATTATATTAAGTCTAAATACGAAAATATCTCCGAATACTCTTCTACTCTTAAATTTTTTTATACTAATATGCGTAGTGTTCGTACTGGGGGTAAGTTTGATGAGTTAAAGCGCATAATAAAGTCAATAAATTGTGTAATACACATAATTGTTTTAACAGAAACATGGATTTCAAATGAGGCAGAAGCCAAATTATATTGTTTACCTAATTATAATCATGTTTGTAACTATAGAACAACAAAACGAGGTGGAGGTGTTTCGATTTACGTACATAATAGTATAGCATATGATTTTTTAGAGGAATTGTATGATGACGGTGTTCATTTTATGTGGATACACCTTAATCGTTTCGCACTAAATATAGGTGTTGTATACAGGCCTAATAAGTCTCAAACGCAGCATTTTATCGACACATATTGTGCACAGCTAGAAAAACGTAGCAGGTGTTTAGTTTTGGGTGATTTTAACATAGATTTATTAACGAATAGAAGCGATACAGTTAAATATCTCAGTATGTTACAAGAAACGGGTTATGAAATAATAAATATGATTAATGAAATTTATTGTACTCGCGAAACAAGCACCACGAAAACTTTATTAGATCACATCTGCACAAATATTCGAGGTCTGTCCTGCAACCTGACAATACTAGACTCTTCACTATCTGATCATAAACAGTTGTTTTTAGAACTATTACAGCATAGGCATACACAAAGACAAAAAAATAATTATGAAACCGTAGATTTTAAAAAACTTAAAAATATAATAAATAATATACATTTTGACAATGAAAACATATCTTATATTACATTTGAAAAAATTCTAAATAAATGCATTGAAGATAGTAAAGTGTCTAAATTAAAAATTCAAAATGGTCCTCGCAATGATTGGATTAATAAGACGATACTGAAAGGTATCGAGCAAAGAAATTTATTTTGGCAATTACTTAAAAAAGAACCTAAAAATGAAAAATTAAAAACCGATTTTTATTTTGAAAGAAATAAGACAAGTTTGTTAATAAAAAATACCAAAGCAAATTATTATTTACATAAATTTAGAAATTGTAAGGGCCCAAAAGATATGTGGAAATTAATAGATTCATTGGTCACTAACAAAACTAAAGATAATTCCCTCCCTTCTAAACTAATTGTTAATGACTGTAGCATGGTAGAAGACCCTACTCGGATTTGTGAGGTCCTTAATTGTTTTTTCTCGTCTATAGGTAAAGAATTAGCCAATGCAATACCTAAAACATACATAAATAATACTTATTATACTCTGACCTACCATAATAAAGATGTAGCCTCTGAGATGAGCGAGTTCCGACTATGCACTGCTAATGAAGTAGCCAAAATTATTAAAGATCTCGATTCTAACACTAGTACTGGTCTAGATGGCATAAGTCCTAAGGCTGTAAAGAGCATAGCTGGTAACATAATCCATGTCCTAACGAATTGTATCAATAAGTGTATCTGTGAAGGCGATTTTCCTGATAGTTTAAAATTAGCAAAGGTTGTACCTATCTTTAAGTCCGGGAGTAAAACCGAACCTGGTAATTACCGCCCTATTTCTGTTTTACCCGTTATATCCAAGGTGTTTGAAAAAATATTATATAACAGATTAGAGCAGCATTTACTGACTATAAACTTTTTATATGAACACCAATACGGCTTTAGATCAAAATCAAGTACGTTATCTGCCACCATAGATTTAATTACTAAAATTAAAATAAATATAGACGAAAAATGTTATTGCTTAGGAGTATTTATTGATTTAAAAAAAGCATTTGATACGGTTAGTCACACAATATTGTTAAATAAACTAAGAGATTTGGGTATAACGGGTACGGCACTAAAAATGTTTAAATCTTATCTCAGAAATAGACTTCAGGTTGTTAAAGTTGGTAAAATCCAAAGTAGCCCGCGGGCTATCGAATTTGGCATACCGCAGGGCTCAGTGCTCGGTCCTTTATTGTTTTTAATTTATGTCAATAATATTAGTAAAATAGGCCTCACTGGACACATAACTCTANAAAAACAAAAAGTGGCTGCCGTTAATGCGTGCGCGCTCTCTGCCGACCAGCAAACGACTAGCGAGGCGCGGGCGGGGTGGAATTCAGTGTGCGGAGACCGATACCTATCTACGACTGATGGTTTTGGAGAAATGTAGGTAGTCCATATTACGGAACCAGTCCATAATTGGCGCACTTACTCTAGTATAATAAACTGGTGTAAATAAAATATGTTTCAAGTTTTCAACAGAATAAGTTTTATTAATTTATAATACATTCTTGTTTGGAAAACTTAAATTAAAAAATAATAGATATATTAAGGTTATAGAAAACTTTATTTACTCAAAAAGAACTATGTTCGCTTATATTGAGCTTAAATACTAATATATAACTACTTAAAGTTATTTTAAATTTAACAAATTTCCAGTGGTCGTGTTTAGCAATCTGTTAGGTATTACTTTAATAAATAAATAGATATTAATTGAGCAAGGAGTATACATATAATTTGAGATTTTTCTTAAATTCTTTTACTGTTGTACACGTTTTTATACAATTTGGCAAGTTATTAAATAGTTGAACACCCTCATACATAATATTTTAATTTCGTAGCAGGTAGTTCTTGGCTTTCTTGTTTGAATTTTGTTTTTATATCTCATTGTATATTTACAAGTTTGAATTGTAAATTTTAGGCTCGAATGTAGATTACCTGCTACGTTTTTCTAACTGCGCACAATATGTATCGATAAAATGCTGCGTTTGAGATTTATTAGGCCTGTATACAACACCTATATTTTGTGCAAAACGATTAAGGTATCCATATAAAATGAACACCGTTATAGCGGTTTTTGTGAACTACGCTATTTAATAATATTTTATATTTTCAATTATGGAGTGAAATTAAATTTCCAAAATTTTGTGGAATAATTGTCCAAATTTATTTACACTTTAAGAAGATACACAAGAGAATAATTTTACACACTCACAGAAGGAAATAAAGAAATTTAAAGAAATAGTAAAAGAAACAGATAAGCGAAACAGATACGTATTAGCAAGAAGATAAGGCTTAAAATTGAAAACAAGCAATGAGTACAATATTAAAACAAGTGAACGTCGCAAGCGATAGTAGCCGACTCTTTACTCGTAGCTAGCAAGCAGGCTACGTCACGCACAGCAAAAAAACTCGAAACAAGTTTATCTTGCGAATGCGCTGCGTGCGGATNCATGGAGAGAAATGGATTAAATGTGCATCATGCAGGGAGTGGGCTCATGAAGAATGTGCTGGCATTGAAGATAAGGTTGATTTTTTTGTTTGTGAATTGTGTACCAGCAATTAGTTTCTTCTTACTAGTTGACTGATTTAGTTTAAAGCAACACGTCCTTTTTTTTCTCAATAATTTTGTACCAAATTCACTATGGTCCATATTTTGAACCATGTGGTCCATATTTTGTACACTTTTTTCTAATGTACAATAATGACATATTTTAGAAAATGTTGATTATTTCTAAGATGTTAATGTTCCTTAAGAATTCTAAAAATTGTTTTTGTTCCTAAATAACTATCAAACCTTTCAAAATATATAAGGCTGATTAATCTTTATAATTCCGAGTTTTATTACAAAAAAACCTTATGGTGGTCCATAATTGGCGCACTTACTCTAATTATAATATAGCTTGTAGATAATATTGGGTGATTTCAGTGAATTTAACTTATTAATAAATTCATTCAACATACATACTTTTTTAATCTACCAAGTTTGTTTGCTGGTCTGTTGAATGCAAGTTGTGTGCTAGTACTTGGAGGCATCATCTAAAAAGAATATAATCAGAATTACTTGCTGAGCAAAGCTTAGGTAGTGTAATTTACTGCTAAATTAATAAAATTGAAATTACTTTCTGGGTATTTTGGTTTGGTATTGATATAAAATTCTGAAAAATATGAATTGCAAAAGAAAAAGTATAATATTTAATAAAGAAAGAAAAAGAAATAATAAAGACTGTTGACGAAATGAATGTGAAAAGAAACAGCGGAGAAAAAAAAATGTTTGCAGAAGTGCTCGATTAACAATCAAAAGAAAATTATTCTTCTCTTCCAAATAATAGAGAAAAAAGAATTATAAGCAGGAAACTGGTGAGAAAATACGGCATACTACAGAACGAAAAAATTATTTAAGAAAAATTGGGCAAGTATGATTATTGGAAAATAAAAGGAAAGTCAAAGCAAATTATGAAATAATGAAAACAAAAATTATGCTGAAACCGTCGTGGCCCAAGGACACAGGGATGTGACTGTAACGCGACGGTTATGGGACACGAGGAAATGAAATATTTATTTAAATGTATATTTCCATTTCTGCGCTCTGGCGTCGAGGCAAAGAGCGGCGGTGAGTTCCGCCACTCAATACGCAATGCCTACAGAATTCGGCTGAAACAATCTAAGATTGACGTTGGAGATAGGTTATTAATACTGGGCGTTAAAGAATATATATGTTGATTTAAACTCCCCTCAATAACTTTCCTTCGTATTTTAGTGTCCAAGTTTTATTAAGGAACCATGTATGTAGCCCTCGTGCGCTGTCCTTATTTGTATCATATTGCGTGTTGCAATTTTATGAGAAATTTTATTTTGAAACTGCGAGAGTAAAACCATTTTTAATTGTCTGTACTGATTGATGGGCATATTATTATATCTTGAGCCCGTATCCTGCCACCACTCAGATGCAGATAGAGTGAAAAAAGAATTTGGAAATGGAAGACCGTTAAGAAAATATTTTCGTAAAGGTGACGCATTTATGTTAGGTAATGAATCACGAAAACCTCTATGGTTTTCGTGATTCATTTTGTTGCATCAATGTGAATATAGGACATATGTGCCTGGCCTGCTTCATTAGAGGAGGGTAAAACACAACTATCAACTAGTAAAACAGATAAGTCGAGAGCAGTCACCATATGCCGTTGGGTAATAGAAATTGTCAACGGCAGATTTAAGCGTAATTTTAAATTACTACGGCAAAATTATTGTAATGTAGCCAGTAAAAGTTTTATGAACTATTTTGAGGTGGCTGCTTCGCTTCTAAACAGATTTCACCCTCCTATAGTTGATCGTGATAATGCTTTGGAAGTAATTCAAGAAGATTGATAGGTGTATGAATATAGAAAATGATTTAGGTGATTCTGTTATAAGAAATAATTATAATATAGGCAAAGAGCTAATTTTAAACCATTCACTGTACATAACGATAATTTAAACGAATTTCTTCAGCTCTCCAAATGTGGTTTAATTTTAATTGCATTAAGTACCTACCAAATAAAACAGGCACGGTCATATTACGGAGAACATGTTAGGGGAAATGATGGTTACATAAATTCGTTGTTCAGGAACCACAGAAGAGGAAAAAAAATCAGGATCGTAATTTTGACAACAAAAACAAGAAAAAGAGGTACAGAAAGAAACATTGGCGCATTCTTTAAGTAAATTTTTACGAAAATCTTGACGTAGTTTCGACAAGTACAACCTTAAATTAAGAAGCTATGAACGTATCCAAAGAAATATGTATGTTCTTCAGAAGGAGAGTCCAGTAAAACGAGAGAAGGTACTACTGAAGAACCTGTAAGTAATTTATCGTCATCGGTAATATGCAACAATTAAGGATGTGGTGATGATCCCAGTGTGTGGCCAGACAGTATGACTAACGAAATTGTTAATATTTTGGTTAGTCGTGGTCCCCTACAAGTGTCAAATTATAGATTTCCTGTAAATGACGATGGAAGAAAATTCACAGATCATTATTATTGTAGACTACTTACTTAGACTTATACTTTTTGGAAGGCCGCCTTGTACTTGTACTTTTTGAAATTCCCTTTGTTCAAACTTTTGCTCCACCCCCACACCTCCAAATCTCTATCACCATGTCTTGTGCTTTTGGTGGAGCTAGACCTGTCGACGTGCCTATCAGGACTTTCTCTACGTTCATTATTACAGGTGCTGCCATTGTCCGAGCCTTTAGCTCTGCTCACCAAAAAAACACGATGAACGCGATATTAACCCACAAATCTTTACGACAAAGCTGGTAAAATTTAACAAGCCTGAAAGCTTCTGAATTTTTTTTAGGCTGACAGTTCTTGTTTCAGTTTTAATTACATCTTTTGCGGAAGAGATTTTTGGTTTAGCCACGACTGCCAATGTACTCCTGAATATATAAGATGTTGGGGCAAATTGTCTCGGACTTTTCTAGATTTATCTTGCAATCTAGGTAGAGTAGCCTTTGTGTTACAATTTGAACATGCTAACTCAACATTTCTTTGGTTTGATTGGCTACTAGAAAATTGTCTAAATACACTATGATCCGAATTCCCAAGTCCCTTAAAGTTTGAGCAATCCAATTTGTCAGAGGTGCAAAAACCTTTGGAGCAGTGCTTAAGCCGAACGGTAGACAAGTCAACTGTAGCAATTTGTTTCGTATTTCAGACGGAGGAATCTTCTCTGAGTTTCTATTGCAGGAACATGAAAATATGCTTGAGAAAGATCTATTTTGCATAACCAGTCTCGAGGTTGGATGAAATCTGGAACTTTCGAGACATTTATTAGCCGAAACTTCTCTTCAACAATGAACTTGTTTAGAGCTTTTAAATTGAAGATTGGACACAGAATTTCATCATTCTTTTTTACCAAAAAGATCGTGGACTAAAACCTTGTGTGTTATTCTTGCATCTTCGAGAACACCCTGGCTTTTCATTTTGGTCATCACATCATTCATTCATCATTTGACCTGAACTTGGGTTGCAGTTCTTCAGAGACTTGAAACTTGGTACAACTAATGGTGGTTTCCGGTGGAATGGTATTCGGTAACCCTTTATTATTTTTATAAATATGCAAGAGCACCCAGATCCTCCTATCGATGGTGAAATTGGGACAATTGACCCGCTTTGAAGTTCTGATTGATATAGTCAGAACTTTCGTCTCTTACGACCTGAGTTATGGTCATTTAGGAAACCAGGTCGCGGTTGCGGTGGTTTTTAACATTTTTTTGTCCCTGTTCATTGCGAAAGAAATTTCTATTGCTAACATCTCGCTTATTGTTAGGACGCCTACTGGGCATTTAATTATGATTGTAAGCAATATTATTTGACAGCATCGGCTGGTCAACATACGATTTTGATATTTTATTATAATACGTGGCACCCTGGGTAGCTCCCGTTGGGTGGCGATTAGTATTATAGCACACTTTAGAAACGGTCACTTTTGCTGATGGTGAGGGTAGGGGGGCTTTCTTGACTCCTCCAGCTTTGTCAAGCGCTGCCGAAAATTGTTCGGCATTAAATAAATTATAACTGGATGGCAGAATTTTTTTAAGGGTAGACTTCACCAAGGGATCCCTTACATATTTCAATATATTATCGCGTCTTATTTGCATCATCTCCTTTCTGTGTCCGCATACCAGTTGCAATAAATCACCTGATAATTTATTAAAGCTTCCATTGAGAAACACTTCTGAAACTTTTCGTTAATATCCTGAAAACCTAAATTATTTTGTGTTCTAGCCCATAAAATTATATCATGCATATCATTTTGCAAAAATTCTTTATATTTAATTAAACAGTAGGGGAGAGAAGAATTGGTTTTAAGGGAGGTAAGAATTAACAAGCTGAAGAGTTAAAACTGTAATATTCGGTTTAGAAACACTACACACACAGCTGAACGCGTGTTGTAAATGTTAAAGCGTTGCCACCTTGGTGGTTTTTCCACCAGAACTACCGGTTTTTTAAAGCCTTTAGTGGTATTTTTAAAAACCATAGCATTTTTATTTTTTTAGTCGTTTTTAGGAGTTTTTTCAGTACGAAATCTGGCAACACATTCTTACCTACCATTTCAGAATTTCCTAATATTCTCTACTTACTCTACTCTATGGCAGGGGAATCCCTAAGCACAGTCAGATTTTCATATTGTTCTATGTTTACTCTTTGACCGGAGAATTCCTTAGCGCAGTCTTTTGTTAATGTTTTTTTTGAATGTTGTCATTCTATGTCTCGAATTTAGTTCGTGCTGTCGAAAACTCGAAAAGTTTGATCAAGTCGTTTTTAAAAGGTCACTGTGTGTGAAGTCGTGACGCTCAATAATATCCAATAATGGAATTTCCATTCAAGGAAAAAAAACTATGCACAAAAATATAGAAAAGAGTGGGAATCCCATGACAAATTCAAATCCTGGCTTAAACCTTTACATATTGTAAGGCAGAATTACTAGCGAAATTGGTAGACTTGACAAGACATGCCGAAACAAAGAAGCACAAACAAAAAATGCAAGTGATATCTGGCAACCAGATTTTACAATTCAAGCCCGATAGTGAGAAGATTTCCAACCTAAAATCGCGCAAAGCTGAAAGAATGCTCGCGCTTTACATTACTGAACATAGCTCAGTTTCCTGTATTGATCATCAAACAGATTTAGTGAAATTGGCTTTCCCTGACTCAAAAACAACGGACGACTTAAAAATGCATCATACTAAGTGTACTGAAGTTATTAAAAATGTCTTGGCACCACATTTTGCTGAAGAACTAATAAGGATATAGGACAGCAGAAATATAGTCTTATCATTGATGAATCCACTAACATCAGTACGAGCAAGCAACTTGGTATTGTAATCAGGTATTTCATTTCAGTAGAAAACTAAAAAAAGTAGTTTCTTCGTTTCTGGCTCTAGAACAACTTAAAACCAGCGATGCAGTTGGTATTGTTAAAGCCCTTCTTTCTTGCTTACAAAAATATTGATTAAATAAAAATAAAATGATTGGATTGGGAACAGACAATGCGTCAGTCATGACTGGAATTAATAATAGAGTGGATAAAATCCTGAAAAATATACCTAATTTAATTCTTATCAGATGCACTTGCCACTCTTTACAATTAGTTTGCCCACTCTACAAAACGTAAAAATATCATGAAATTTACGAAACTATTAATTGTGGTGAAGCACCTTTAAAAATTTTGCAGGTATGTGACAGGCAGGTATTCTGGCACAGTGGAAAGAACTGACTTTACATTTTGGGCTTATGAGAGATCGATGTTACACTGAAGATCTGTTATATTGTATATACAAGGATGAATCAAGTTATTTATATTTGATATTTTGAAAAGTGTACTAAACGATGTGCAGATCGCATTAAAAAGCTTTGAAAGCGAAAGTGCAAATCCTCTTAAATTATTAAAAGTGCTGATTACACTATTACGTTCAGTTTGCAACAGGAACAGGAACAGTTACCGAATGCAGCTATTACAGATAAGGATTTTTTAAATATTGATATCGACCGAAACTAAGGTTTCGATAAGAGGTAACCCATATATGGGACCGGGTTAAGAACCGGGTCCCATACATAGGCTACATCTTTGAATCGGAACATGAAAAAACATCGTTAACAGCTGACACTATGTCAGTCATAAAACGTAGCTGTATTGAGTTTAATATGAAGCTAGCCAAGGAAATTCAAAAAAAGACTGCCGACCAATTATAATGTACTGGAATCGATGTCAAAATTAGACCTACACATAATACTCCACCAAGGTAAGGGCAATTCCATTTCGGAACTAGCTAAAGAACTTGGCTATACTGCTACTGACATTGACAAGATATTAAATCAGTGGCACAATATCTGTTTTATCCAATGGAAAATGCTGTACAGAATATTTTTGTCCAATTTTGCACGTACAACATATTCCTTCGTTTTAAATTTGAATTAGGGTTTCTTGAATGTGATAATTTCAATGCAATAATATAGCGTTATTTGGTGTTTTTTTTTGTGTTCCAAGTTTGTGAAATCTGGCGAAATTTTACTTTTGACCTAGCGCTTTATAAAAATTCAAGGTGGCAACACTGGTCGTCTTGTGTCAACACTTGTCAGTTGCCAGTCGGCCGTCGCATATGGTAGTTGTGGGCAGGCACCTCTGATTTACAGATAAACGATGTTCTTGTGTCTTCCAATAAAAGTGATTTCATATTAATTTAATGATAATATTATTATAATTTTAGTTATAAAATATTCGATTACTAACAATGTTTTTTTTACATAAGAAAGAGAGCTGGCAGTTAAGGAAATTTTATAAAAAGCCAGGAAATTTAGCCATGTTGATGCTGAATATAATATTTTTCATGTAACACTATTTAAATATGTAAAAAAAAGAGGGAGCTTCAATTGAAGTGGGATATCAAAAACCGTTTAATTTTCAACTCAGAACAAGAAGCCCTAATGGCATGTTATTTGATAAAATGGACTAATATTTATTTAGGACTGCTACCAGATGATGTCAAGAAATTGGCGTATCATCTTGCCATTCAATATAAAATAGATAATATTCTACCATCATGGAAAAGAGACATTAGAGCTGGCAAAGATTGATTTGCAGGTTTCATGAAGTGAACTCGATATTGACGATTCGGAGCTCTGAGCCCACCAGCAACATCTTTTAACAACTAACGTTAATTCATTTTTCGAAAAGTATCAAGAAGTGTGCTGCAACGACACAATTTTCTTCCTAGTAGAATCTGGAAAGTAGACGAAATGCAACGGTGCATAAATCCAAAAAAGTGATAGCTCGACGAGGTTTCAAACAAGTAGGTACGTGTGTACACTACACACGTAGAGTACACGCTCAACCGCCATACAATAAACATTGGCTCCGTATCCTAAATCCTAAAAACGCAAATTTTGAGCCTAGCGCCTCCAAATTCGGTACAGAGGCTAAAAAGTGTGTGACTCGTCAGGATTTATGTGCGCGAGTGCAAATCTCAAAGGGTTCCGGAGATATACGGCAAAGAATGTAGCCCCCAAACACAGTGCCTAGAACATCAGGCCGCGCGGTGCAGCTTTTGACAACCGTCGGCACCAAAGAAAGAAGTAAAACGACACCTGTTGCATCGCGATCGGAGCAGTATAAGCGGAGATACGGCCCAGAAACATCTGAAAAAAGCACGTGGTAGGCACGCGGTTTTTATAACCTAAACCAACCTCAAATTCGCCCACGTGCTTTCTGATCAAAATCGGACTTTAAACCTAGAAGCAACCCCCCCCCTTGTGAGGGCTCATTTCAACGAGCGCCGCACGGAGGTCTGAACCCACCCCTAAAAACCAACCCCCCGGGAAACTACCCCAGGGAACAAAATTTCAAAACCCCCACCAATCGTCCCCATACGAAACCTCAAAAACAAGTTCACGCAAAACCGCCGACTCCGTCACGTCAAAGCCCTCATCGTTGAGGCAAAAATTTCTGCCGAAGGCGACAACTTCAGCGTCAAAAGCCACACCACCACCTCCACACGCAGAACAAGTCACCACACCGCTAGAACTACCAAACACCGCGGAAATAAGCATTGCAAACCCCAACACAGACATATGCACGTCCAATTCGGACATAATCACGTCACCAGCGGGCTCCATGGCCTCTAGTACAGGGAGGAGAGTAAGCCTCCTGTACACCACTCCCAAAAGAGGCACAGGGGTGGAGATGGATATGGTGACTGGTGTGGCAAATACCCTTCTACAAAATGGCAAATCCGCATTGGAGTCGGTACTCAATATGAAAAGGGAGGCTAAGATTATAGCAACAGAGAGCCTGCAAGTATTATATGAGACAGTGCTATCGCTCTCCGACTCCAGAAATAGACACAAGTACAACCTAGAGAAAGAGCGTTCTAGACATGCACAGGAACTGGTGCATGTCAAACGCGCACATAGCAAGGCACTGGAGCATGCGAAGCTCGTCTCTGAGGTTAGAGGGCCAACTGTCATCTTTGGCCAATCGCCTCGACGTGATTCGGCGGGATATGGAACACCTGGTATCCTGGGTGTCTGAGTTACCCATACAGCCATCGGACAACAAAGCTTCCGAAAATGAAACCGAGAACGAGACAAAAGAGAGAGCTAAACTGGTGACAGAATCCTTGCATTGTCATTAAATAATTTAACTTACTGCTTTAGAAACAGCCATAAATATTAAATTATTGATTTGGGTAAGGATTCATAATATTATTTGTAAAATAACTGTAATGATTGTATAGTTGTTGTATAGTTACATATATTATTAGCTAAATGTACAATTGGTAAATATGTAGTTATTACAGTGTACACGTAAAAAAGACGTTTTTAGGCATTTTTATATAGATTTATTTCAAACGAACGAACGATTCAAAAAATCTATGTATTTACTTGATATTTCTTTGAAGATGAAATCGTCCTTTATCTCTGTGTTCAATTAATTCAATTAATCAAACTGTTACAACCCTTATTCCCAGGCTCAATAGACTTACACTAGCATATACAATTTTTTTGTTATTTTCCATATTTATCATAATTATTCAAACCCCAACATAACAATGTCTTTCAAGTCCGAGTCAGATTTTAAAAATACTATTGTGGCGAACGCGACACTTACCAGATCCCTACAACCTATATGAATTATATAAATAAAACATTATATATAATCATATAATATCTTATATTTTTTTATTCATAAAATAATTAAAACATAAATACAAATATTAATATAACATATGTACATATAATACTTTATATACTTATATAAATTATATAGTAAATACATATTATATATTATAACATATACATGTAATACACAACATAAATATTTACACTTTAAAAGCAAATAAATAATTAAATAAGATACAATAATTTATGTAATGTCGGAAGGCAGTCGCCGCGCGATCGTATGGTAGAAATGTCTTTTCTAAATAAAATACCGTTACTTTGAACAAAGAAACGCAAGTCGACCAACGCCAACGAGTCGAATCCTAGATCTCGTACTGAACGCACGTCGCTTATCGCTTGTGATTTGCTACACGATTTTGCACCTTAAGTCTTTGTTTTAAGTCATACTTCCTTCTTTCATCTAAACTTATCTTCATACTTCGTTCTTCTTATACTATTCTGTGCTGTGCCTATCTAACTGTATAATCATTTCTACAAGAAATAAAATAGTAGTGGAAGAACCATTGTTTTAATCAAATCTCCGCTACACTATGTCCTAAAAAATAACTTGGATCGTTTTTAACTAAATTCATTAAATCAAATAATGGTGATCGGGTATTTAACAAATTGCGACAATTCAATGAACTTAGCCAATCTCGAACAACAAAATATTTTATGCAAATATATAATATCACAGCCAGAAGGTAAGGCACAAATAGCATGTAGCCTTAAATCATTTTCTAATTGGGCGGAATTAAAAACTTTTCTTAGAACTACGTTTGGCGAGAAAAAACATGTCACACATCTTTTATCGGATTTGCAGCATACGATGCAAATAAACAATTAATAAATGAAAATGTCACATCATATTCTTTAGGGGTGGACGGCATCCTCACCAAAATTCATTCCGATATTCATTATAGTTGTAAAAATGAAAATGAACTTCTTGGTAGAGTAGCTGCCATGGAAGAACTTGCTCTAAATTTCTTTTTATTAGGATTAAATCCTTTAATATCTACCATTGTTCGATGTAAAAATCCATTTACTTTAAGCGATGCTATTCAATATGCTACGGATGAAGAAAAACTATATGATTTATCGAAAAAATATTCATTTAATAAGAAAATTCTGTAATTATTGTAAAAATCAAGACCACACGATAAATAAATGAAATTCAGGTCAGTATAATAATAAACGTCGCGGAAATGGCCAAAACACTATATACATGCGTTATCCTTCATCCCGGTCAGATTCAAAATTATCTTTACATATGTGTAAAGGTCAACCTACCGACGAGAAGAATGAAAATAATGAAGAAGTTAATTTAAACCAAAAACGATTTCGGTGCCGTGTCTGCCGAAATCGCGTCATAGATACGACACGAATAAAGCTAATTTTAATTCTAATTCTTATTGTAATAATTTAAGTTCTAATGCTATATCGAGACAGCCTAAAAGGCTCACAAGGTCAGTCGAAATAATTATTATAATTCTATACCTAAAAAAGTTAAAGCTCCGTCAAAAAGTAACAGGTCCCTGTTACAACCCTTATTCCCTGGCTCAATATGCTTACACTAGCATATACTATTTCTTGTCATTTTCCATAGCCATGCTATGCNGTTGTCATCGCTTGCGAACATTCTAAATTATTAAAAATGAAACAACTAGCGGCATCTATTGATACGTGTGTGCACTTCTAAGCCATTTTCGGTCAGTTACCAGCGAAACTTTGAACTGAGTAGGTAAGTCATTTTTATTTTATTGAAATTTCAAGTTTTTCTGCTAGATATGTTTTGAAATAAATATAAATGGATAAGTTATACTATATAGGCAAAGAACAAAGTATTTTACATCAAAATTTTTAGTTATTTGTACAATAAATCGCGAATATTCGTTATGTCCACAAACGTGGACAGTAGGTATTGGTTAAACATTTTTTTTCAAAATAGGTACTTTGCTGCTGTTAGTAAATAAAGTTATTTTCTGGTAATAAATGTTATAATTTATTATAAAATTTGCGTGGTAAAGTCTTAAATTGTGTTTATTACAGGTAAATTTATGATCAAATTATAATCATGTTTTCGAGGGATGCTTTGAGAGCTTTGGAAAAGGATAACCAGTCGGAATTTGAGCTATCTTCCGATGATGAGGATGTGGGAAATAATAATAATGTCCCATTTGCGAGACACGTTAGGTTGGGAGCCGATGTAGTAACTCAGAATCAAAGAGAGTACACCCCACTTGACCCCCCTGACGAACAAGAAGACGAAAGTGAAGACGAAGAAAGGTCAGCTTTCAATTACGAGTCCGAGCCTGAGGCGCCAAGAGAGCCGGATATTGTGGAGGGCGAAGAGGAGCAAGTTACGCCGAATGCTGAACTTTTCGATTACCTTACGCCAAAACCGAACATAAAGTGGAGGCATAGACAAATAAATAACACAATACCAACGGATTTCTTGCTACCAATAGCTTTAGAACCCATCGTGCAAGATCCCATTTGTTATTATAATAGATATGTTCCTGTAGAGCTTTTTGAACAAATGGCCGAAATGACAAACTTATATGCAGTACAGTCAGGAAAAAC
>JAAIXJ010001000.1:19876-32016 GCA_013403705.1 Heliconius hermathena | reverse complement strand
GATTATTGAACACACACAACTATTGAACGTTAAAAATATTAAGAAGTTACATGACTTCTTATTTTGAATAAAATTATTCGAGTATGATACAATACTCATGATCTTACATTGCTATATCAACTATAAAAAATGCTTATACTGAACTTTTATATATGTATATAACAGACAGTAAAGATTATAGAAAAAAAAATGAAAAATAAAAAAATCTTTCAGATTTTGGATATACGTATGAGGTTTCTTATTATCTATTCATCCATCCGTCGTATGTCAATTATCATTTGTCTCCTTTATCTGTCGTCAGTTATTGGATTGGCGTTCGATCATAATTTATTTTTTATAAAAAAAGTACCTGAGATTCGGATTTAGAGCCTCAAACAAAGAAAACTTACAACAAATTACACGTACTTACCTATAAATATTCTTTTATACTGCCAAGTTCTATTATGTATATAAAAAGATCTGGCGCTTGCGCCAGAACCAACGAATCCATACTACTAATATGTTTTCTAAATAAATTTATTTATTTTTTGATCTCTAAATAAGTATTTTTCTTTCCTAAGTGTGTAACACTTTAAAAAATGTCAAAAATATTACAATTGTTGTTAAAATTTATATTGTCATTAGACGACAACATATTATATCATCGTGTTGCATCAGTATAATTGATTTATTATTAAAAGAAAGGAAAACTAATTAGTTTTATACTATATCCAATAATTTTCTGCAAGCCAGCGGTATACACGAAACACATTCATTTTAATTGTTGCTGAACTTACTGAATTAACATTTTTATTAAAATATTAATTAAAGGAGAAGTATGATATTTCAGTGGAATGTAAATAGTATAAAATATTTACATAATATTTTTATTCCTAAAATAATATTTTACACTTAATCTGACCCATCGTGGTGCAGGGCCACAAGCAGGAGACAAGCGTTGTGGATTCGCTTTCCACTCGAGGAGATCAAATATTTACTTTTCATAAGTATTTCATAAATATTTATTTTCATTTGCTTTTTCTAGTAACGAAGCAAAAATAATTGACTAGAAACTTAATGGGATCGGAGTGTCTTAATATTAGGTTTCCAGGTTCTCTCTTTCTACCCTGCTATCTGCGGGATACAACGTGAAAATAAATATCTACATTTCATTCATCTCTATCATCATCATTATCTAATGACAACATAAATAAGTTTTAACAGACGTATAAGAATTTCGACGTAACTCGATGTGAACGTATGGCTTAGTGGTGCGTTTGGACGTTTTCCAAGAAACGCGGGTTCGAATCCAACTACATTCAAATTTTATACGTTTCTAAAAAAAAGTAAAATGTGGAATAATACTTTCAAAATGATAAATATTAAGAAATTAATTTATCTTATTATATCATACAGCATAAACGAAACATAACACATTTTCATAAAATTTTGGAATGTGTGTAAATCCCAAGCTTAAAAATATGTTTCATGATTATTCATAAAATGCTTTTAAAACTAGAACAAGCATTAAATATACTTTATGGTACAGTAGTTGAAACTTTCAGTCTGTAGAATACATTAGGCGCAATGCCAACGTACACGATTCATTTAATGATGGAAATTAAGTTCTTGGAAATCTTTAGCTCTTACATCTTCCCATTACTTAAACTAGAGACAGATACCTTATTTAAAAATTCACACTTATTAACAAATCAGATTTTTTCGTCTATTTTTTTAAATTAATGTTAGGGTTCCGTACCTTTCAAAGAAAAAAGAACCCATAAATGATCAGGTCTGTCAAGAGCCTATCTCAGGAACGCTTAGAGATATCGAGTTGAATTTAAAATCATGTTCTCAGATCTACGGTCCCTTGATCACTGAAAATGTCGTATTTCTACAATTATTTAAAAAAAAATATGGCCGTTTATATTACAAAAAGATCGCGTATTTTAACACTATAGAGGGCATCAAAATTAATTGGGTACATCTGGTTGACCTAGAATTATGCAATTTAACAACAGGTAATACTAGTTCAGGAAAAAATCTGAAAAAAATCTATATATTTGTGGTTGAATCCTAAAAAATAAAAGCCTTAAAAGAAGAGCAAAATTTGGTATTAAAGCCGCTAGTTCAAGTGAGGCTTTGGTCAAGCTGAACTTAAATTTCAGAAAAATCTCGAGACCTTCAATTTTTGTACGGAACCTTCGGTGGGCAGTCCGACTCGCGCTTGTCCGGTTTTTTCTTTCATAACATCAAATTGTAAAGATAAAATTCTAGTGCTCAAAAATATTTTTTTTTCTAATTCAATCTAAATTTTGACATCTAATAAATTTTATTACGTATTTTTTTATGTAATTATGTAACATAATATATTCCCAAATCTCCAAATAATTATTTATATAAATCAAAAATAAATCAGCTTCACGCTGTCTCCCGCACACTGCATGTGTGCGTGAGACAGCGTGAAGCAAGCATCTTAACACTAGGTTTCCTTTGCCTACCCTGCTGTGTGCGGGATACAGCGTGAAGCAAATAATATTTTTAGATTTACAAATGTAGCTTAGCTGTAAATGAATTGGGGTGAAAAATTACAAAAATAAAGTATTGCTCCATAAAACTAGCATAACGTGACGCGCGCACAGGACTGACTGAGGTTTTACGTTGTGGGTACGCGCCCTAAGCCATCATTAGGACCTTTTGCAGGCAAAGTGAACTCACAAATCATATTCTTAACACATGTTTGACGGGGTCGTGGCGCAGGGACAAAACTGACTGTAAACATAACTGGTTGTGGGTTCGATCCCCACTCGATAAAAGAAAAAAAATATTTGAATTTATGATTTAATTTCTTCGCTCTGGTATCAAGGTAAAGCGCGAAGTTGAGTTCTACCACACAACAAGCTCTGCATAGAAAAATTCAGTGGCAAATGGAGAACGGAGTGTCTTAATACTAAGTTCCCTCTGCCTACTCTGCTGTGTGGATCATTAAGTGATACAGCGTGAAGCTGTTGTTTGTAGTTGAATGAAGCCAACAATAATGTTTATATAATATGTATATTATTAATTGAGGCCGGTCGTGGCGCAGCGGCACGAGGTGTGACTGCAAAATTGATGTGCGGGATACAGCGTGAAGCTGATTTTTTTTTTTTTTGATTATTAAATGCTAGGTTTTACGTTTTTCTGGGAAGGTCGCCTATTGTTTATATGTTGAGTTAAGCAGTTTGCTCTGCTTTTGTCGGTCAGATGTGAGATGAATGTCAATAAACTTCTCTGTACTCTGTTACTTTGGTGGCCATGTATACTTGTATGTAGCTGTAACTTGTAAGCCTTGGATAATTCGCAATCTTTGTAAATATGCTTATGCTTATTTCTTAAATCAAAATAAAAAATTAAATTGAATCAGCTTCACGCTGTATCCTGCACACAGCAGGGTAGGCAGAGGGTACCTACTAGTGTTAAGACACTCCATTTCCTACTTTCTGCCGAATTCTGGACGCATTGCGTATTGAGTGGCAGAACTCAACGCCGCGCTTAACCTCGACACCAGAACGAAGAAATTAAAATATAAATTTAAGTAAATATTTCATCTCCTCGAGTGGGGATCGAACCCACAAGCAGTCGATTTTACAGTCACATTTCGTGCCGCTGCGCCACGACTGGCCTTATTTCTTAATAGTATCTAAATATTGTGGTAAGAAAAATTCAAGCTATCCCTACTTCTCTCGCCATCGCCTATCCGCTCTTTATGAGGATCACAATAAATAAATGAGAAAGAAGGACCTCCTTTTTGAAGGAGTCCCGCTGAGTTTTTTAAGTCTCTTTAGGTCTCAGTCATTACTCTAGAGAATCGATGATTATTGAACACACACAACTATTGATCGTTAAAAATATTAAGATGTTACATGACTTCTTATTTTGAATAAAATTATTCGACTTCATAGTCGAGTTTTTATAGTTCATATAGCAGTGTGAAATCATGAGTATTGTATCATTACAATACTCATGATCTTACATTGCTATATAAACTATAAAAAATGCTTGTACTGAACTTTTATATACGTATATAACAGAAAGAAAAGATTATAGAAAAAATGAAAAATAAAAAAAAATCTGATTGTGGATATATGTATGAGGTTTGCTTTTATCTGTCCATCCATCCGTCGTATGTCAATTATCATTTGTCTCCTCTATCTGTCGTCAGTTATTGGATTGGAGTTCGATCATAATTTATTTTTTATAAAAAAAAATACCTGAGATTCAGATTTAGAGCCTCAAACAAAGAAAACTTACATCAAATTACACGTACCTACCTATAAATATTCTTTTATACTGCCAAGTTCTATTATGTATATAAAAAGAAATCAAAACACCGCTCACATCAGGGTAGGTAGAGGGAACCTATTTTCAAAAACTCCGTATCCCGTTTTCTGCCGAATTCGAGGCATTCGATGTTGAGTATCGGAACTCAACGCCGGGCCTTGGTGCCAGAGCGAAGAATNTGGTCCCTGCTACCAAGAATGATATAAAAGTGGTCCTTGATCAAGAAAAGGTTGGGAACCCCTGCCCTAGTGCCTCAGCGAGCGCCACGACGGCTATTGTTAATTAAACCATAATTTTATCCGCGCAGCTTCATTACTTCCGCTCTCGACGTCGCAAGTTCTCAGATATCCGCAAGCACTCGATGAATAATAGCTTTTCAGCGACTGAATTGCAAATCTACCTTCGACCTAGACTCTCTTACAATGTCATTAAAGCAAACTCTTAAAAGGTATCTATTGATTGATGGTAATCTATAGTGTTTTTTGTACTTTACATATATGCTATTCTTCTTATTCTTATGGAGATTGTACATATATTGTCTTGCTTTGTTTTTAGTTTCGCGCTCTATCTCGCTTATAGCAGGTATAGGCAGAGGGAACCTATTTTTAAAGCACTACGTTCGCCACTTTTCGCCAATTTTTTTTAAAGCATTGTGTGTTAAGTGGCGGATCTCAACGCCGCATCTTTCCTTGGTACCAAAGCGAAGAAATTAAAATATTAATAACAAAATGGAGCATCAAAATTTAGTTTGTTGTTATTAGTAACAACAAAATACATTGTATTAGGTAGTATAAAACACCAGTTTGTGATTTTGCTAAGTTTTGAATCTACGTTAAGACTAACTGTAACAATCTTATTTATATCAAATTTTATAGATATTGACATCAAGCAGTGTATGGGATTGTTTATGTTGTGTATTGGAAATAAAATTCGGTTCATATTAAAACGCACGTTTATTTTTAAAATCAAGTAAAATATAGGGGCCGTTGTGGCGCAGGGGTACAAGTGTATGACTGTTAACATGATGATTTCAAGTTCGATTCCTATGCGGGGAAATTAAATATTTAATATTTTCATTTCCTTGTTTTGGTAATGAGTCAAAGCGCGGCGTTGTTGTTCACCACAACACGCAATGCCTTTAGAAGTTTCTTAATAAGAACAAGGCTGTCTTGATACTAAGTTTTCAGGTTGCCTCCTAGCATAAATGAAAAAGGGTAATTCCCCCAAGTGTGGATCGAGCCCACAACCTTCACGTTAACAGTTAGCCGCCGCTACCGTACTGATTGTTATTATATTTAAATAAAAGATACTTCCAAATATTTCCATATATTATATTTTACAAAACACATTGTTATATTACATAATCTTCTTATAATATATCATATTCCAGCTATAGTAAGTAATAAATGCAAATTTTCTTACTACGTACAAAAGCATATTTATCTTTGAATAGATTATAACTATCGTACATAAAACAATTCTTTGGCGTTAAATATAAATTTTGCAAATTTCATATAAAATTTTGTTTTATTTTTTAAATGTATAATTTATAATTAATAACTATTCTTTTTGAGGCCGGTCGTGGCGCAGCGGCACGAGGTGTGACTTTAGAATTCACTCCTAATAAGCGGGCGAAGCCGCGCGCTCCCTCTAGTCGTACATAAAACAGTTCTTTGGCATTAAATACAAATTTTGCAAATTCCATATGAAAATTTGTTTTATTTTTTAAATGTATAACTTATAATTAATAACTATTTTTATTTATTTTTTTTATATAGTATGGACTTTTTTAAAGTTATTTTAGGAGATGAAAAATATTGTAATTATAAAAACTTATATAACATTTAATTATCTTTAGTAACGCTTACCTACATATTATGTATGCGTTACTACCTTCAGGTAAAAATGTTTTACTCCACAGGTAACATTTTGAATAGTATGAAAAGCAGATTTCGGCTTTTTCCCAAATAGCATTGTAGACAGACATGTATTAAAACACACCGTTCCGTACTTTCCTGCCAATTTTTGATGAGAAGCGTATAATTATAATCATTCTTTCGAATGCCAAGCCCACAATGGTCACGTTTACAGTTCACACACTGTCTTTAAAAACATACCATTATATAAGGTAAATTGTACCTAAAAGTGTGAACAAGAAAAAAAAAGCTAAATTGTCGCCATTTACATTTGAGAAGAATGTAGTTTATTTCAAGTTTATTGTTTTACACAAAATCTTTTTTTTTTGTTCTATCTATGAAATATATTTAGAACAATACAAACGTCTTAATATCAATTATCAATACAACTTAATTACTATAAAACTCTACTGTGTGCTTGCGCACGCACATAAAGTTATTAAAGTATAAAAATTACAAAAGCATTTTCATTTATAAAAACTCAAATTGTCTTTAGTTTTTATTACATTTAATTAAATTATGTATTTTTAAACTTTAAATTATATGATAATACTAATAACAGGTTTAGAATATCTACAATTTTAATTAATTCAGGCCTAACTTAGGTTGATAAAATATAAATATAAATATATATATATATATATATATATATATATGAATATATATATATATATATATATAAAAATATTTGTATCGTAACTTATACAAAATATATTACAAACTTAATAGTGATCTCATTATCCCGTACTAGAATGTAACTCCTTTGAGAATCTCAAAGGGTGATTCAATCTGTTTCAAAATCCAATTAATTATTTAAATCTTAATCTATCTTCATAATTTAAGCACAATATTATTTACTACCAGAATTACATACATGAATATAACATCTAGAAATACAAACTTAAGCATAATATTTACACTACCTTATTTGAAATTATCTAACTTACACAATAAAAAAATATCATCGTCCATCTTTTCTTTTCTACATAAGGAAGTGACGGAGTAAAAGATCATATATGTATAATTTACTCCCATGATCCATTATCCATATTATATTTATATATGTACAAGTATATAGTTATAGCTTATTCCTATAGTTATATGCTGTACTTATTTATATATGGCCAATTTTTTTTTACTTAGTGTCAATACACTCCGCTGCCCACTTTCCGCCGAATTGTGGAGGCATTGTGTGTTGAGTGGCGGAACTAACCGCCGCGCTTTGCCTTGACAAAAAATGAAAATATTGAATGTTTCATTTTCTCGACTGAGAGTCGTACCCACAACCTGTCCCGTTTACAGTCACGCACTTTTGCTCCTGCGCCACGATTGGCCTCAATGATCATTTTATTTAAATAATAAATATAGACAATTGTACAATACATAAAGTTTGCCAAGAATTTTTATATAAAAAAAAATCACCTTCACGCTGTATCCCGCACAAAGCAGGGTAGGCAGAAGGAATCTAGTGTTAAGACACTACGTCCCACACTTTCTGCCGAATTCTGGAGGCATTGCGTGTTGAGTGGCAGCGCCGCGCTTTGCCTCGACACTAGAGCAAAGAAATGGAAATATAATATAATTATATAAGTTTTTTTTTATTACTTGTAAGGTCGCCATTTTAACCGTCAAGTTTCCATAGTTTGAAATCGGAATAAGACAATATACTTTTTTTTTGTGCCGGTCCTTCTCAATTTCTTACTATTCTTACCATTGATAGATTATTAAGCAGAGTTATTTATAATATATGATATAGGAATTAAAGTTTTTTACACTCATATAGCTTGTTTCTATATTTAAAGCCTATTTAAGCAAATATGAAAAAAATCAGATATAATTTTGTAAAAAAAAACAAACAATATGTTCCATACGGTATCCAAATAAAACGCCGAACTACGACGCGAGAAGGAGGCTCCGTACGATGGTGATTCTTTTAGAGCTGTTACATTTTATTACGATTGTTTAAAAATTTATGTATATTTTTCTCTCAGCTTCATGATATATTCCGTTTACCTTAGAGATACTCTAATGTTAAGGCGTGTTCCATTTTCTGCCCGAATTTGAGACCTTATGCAATTTGTGGCGGAACTAAATGCCGCGCGCTGCGTATTGTCTTATAACATATAATTTATTTCTCTGAGAGAAGAGGAAGGTGAGAGGACCCACATTCATTCCATTTACAGTAAACATTGTCTCATTTTGCTGAAATTTTTTTACTGTTTCATTTAGCAGATAAAAACTATATTTTTTACAAAAACTCGTTTACCTGGTGACAATATGGCGGTCCAGATGAACGAGGTTGAAAGTTTGCGGACGTCTATATAACGGATAGAACAAGCTTCGTCTGACAACCCTCGTGACGTTTTACTATAAAATTCGTTAGTATATCATTTTATATCATTTTAATAAATTAATTAAAATTACATTTAAATCCGCCTTCAATTTTATTTTACAAACTTAATTTCCGTTTAAATAAATTTATTGTAATCCATCTTAATCTTAATTATAATCTGCATCTTGATCTGAATTAATTTCTATTTAAAATTTTTAAATATTATTTTTATTTAAAAATATTTTTTTAACAATGATATACAAAATTTTTAATTCTTCTTGGTCTTCTTGTCGTTAAGAGAAATATTTACATTTCACCTTCATCCGCAGTGTTATAATATTTTTTAAAAATAATTAACTTTATAAAAGGTACAAAATTTTTTTTCAGCTTCACGTTGCATCCCGCATGTAGCAGTGTAGGCACAAGGAGCCTAGTGTTAAGACACTCCGCTCACTACTTCGGGCCGAATTGTGGAGGCATAGCGGGTTGAGCGGCGGAACTCAACGTCTCACTTTGCCTCTACACCAGAGCGAAGAAATGAAAATATTAAATATTTGATTTCCTCGAGTGCAAATCGAACCCACAACCTGCCGCAATGACCGCAATTAACTCATTCAAAAATAAAAACATATAGATCGCGTCCTCTGGTCTACATACCTACGTTTGTCAGTAGACCATTGACCAAATCAAAATGACAAGATCAAAACTCAAAACTGCATTTTGTCTAACTAAAGTAAAATAAGAACATACTTCAATAAATGTTCAATATAAACCTTTTGATATTCTGCACACAGCAGGGTAGGCAGAGAGAACCCAGTGTTAGTCAAAGTCACAGTCAAATAAAAAAAATAATTAGTTTCACGCTGTATCCCGCAAACAGCAGGGTAGGCAGAGGGAATCCAGTTTTTAAGACACCTTTTTCCCCACCTTAAACCGAAACCTGGAGGCGTTGCGTGTTGAGTGGCGGAACTCAACGCCTCACTTGGCCTCGACACCAGAGCGACGAAATGAAAATATAAATTTAAAGAAATATGTCATTTCCTCGAGTGGGGATCGAACCCACAACCAGTAGAATTTACGGTCCCATTTTGTGCCCCTGCGCCACGACTGGCCTCGCCAAAAATATATATTATTGCTATATTCCGTAATTTCATATCTAAGTTCAGTACTATAATATAAAAATAATTTTTACTCTATGAAAAATTACTTAACTTTATTTAACTGAAATACCATTAAAAAGGTCATTTAATGAGGAAGAACCACTTTATTTATTAATTTATCACTTATTAAAAATGGATAATGAGATTTGAAAGAGTGCATGTCCACAGTCACACACGACTTCGAGCCCCCGTAACTCCTAAACTAAACACTGTATTATCAAAATATTATGTAATAGTGTTCAGGACCTATATATATGTAAGTCTAACATATTAAAAAATATCCAAAATCGTGTACCTCGACTTTTTTAACCTCTTCGCTTCGCGTGGAATGCCCTATATATTTATTGTATAATACAGAGGTGTTTATTATATAAACAACACATGTATATTGATAAAATTTCAGTCCCTTGAGGTACTAAATATAGTGGCAAAATAAGATAAAAATATAACATAATTACGGAACTCTTTCCAAATAATTTGTTAGAGGCCGGGAAGTAATCTGACATTCTTATATCGTTATAAGAAAATCGTTATTAATAAAATTCTACATGTAGGATGTAGGAGGCCGTCGTGTCGCAGGGACTCAAGTGAGTCACTGTAAAAGCGACGGTTGTGGGTTCGATTTCCACTCGAGGGAATAAATTATTATTTATTAATATTGAGTTACGCCTATCAACATTTAATGTCTTAAGAAATCAGCGAAAAGTGTGGACCGGAGTGTGTCAACACTAAGTACGTCCCTACTGCCTACCTTGCTAAATGCGGGATAGAGCGTGCAGCTTGTATATTTTTTTAGGTACAACACCCCACAACAACACACAAAAAAAATATGATTTCAACGAAACTCTCGGGAAATATATGAGCCCTTATAATTCGTGAAATAACAATATAGTATATGGTATGTAAAATCTTTCTCAACCTGAAAACAGCGGACGAATCTCATTTAAATTTATTTATTGTTACGCAAAGTAATAGCAATTTAGTAATAGCAAGTTAATCAAAGTAATAGCAATGTAAATATTAATAAACTTATTAAAACAATTGTCTTTCTTAATATTTATAAAGCTTAAAGAGCAAAGTTAACTAAATGAAAATATTAGCTATAATTTGACCAATACAATAAAAGTGTTTATCTACTGTTACGCCAGTCATGGCGCATGGACACAAGTGTGTGTTGTGGATTCGATTCCCACTCTAGGAAATTATTATAAATATTTTCATTTCAAAAAGAAATACGTACTCGACGTAAAAAATGTCGAGGCAACGCGCGGCGTTGAATTTCGCCACTCAACACTCAATACCTCCAGAATGCGGCGGAAAATGGGGAACGAAGTGTCTTACACTGGGCCCTCTGCTTACCCTCTAACATCAGGATACAGCGACTAAACGACAAAAAAATCTACATCCTTTATAGTTACCTACAAAGTAACTAAATATTTTTTTTATGGATAAGGACAAGGCAAACGAGCGTGCGGGTCACCTGATGGTAAGTGATAACCGCCGCCCACGACCCCGTGCAACACCAGAGGAGCTACAGGTGCGTTGCCTGCCTTTAAGGTGGGTTGGGCGCCGGAGCCCGGCATTACCTGATGCGGAACGCAGTGGCATAAAGCCACTACTTAACGCCGGTTTTAAATCCCGGAGGTGGTAATGATCCGGTCGAGTCTGCCCATGCGTTACAATCGCATTTAATATCAAACAAAAGAAATTATATAAAAAAATACTCGAGCCCTCAAATATCATCTATAGTCAAACCGTGCAGCAATGGCCTCTTTTCGACGTAAGAATTAGGCATGCATTTATTATCACATAAAAAATAAATATTGGGAAGTACCTGTTGCTCATATGAAGAAAATATATAAGATTAAATTCAAATTCTGCAACAGTATTAACAAATTCTATGAGAATCACTTTAATAGTTTCAACGTCACAACGGTACAAACCAACCAAAGTGGTCTTATTTATCGATCGATACATATTAAATTTAGCTGTGTTTAGTTATTATCTAGTGGTAAGTTCCACATATAATACTTTTTAGTTATTTTTTAGGTATTATATTAATACAAAAATAAAGACAAATATTTCATAATAAAATTATAATTATTATTTATTTATAATTTCAATTCAAGATATTTTTATATAGCTCATTAAAAAATGTAGACGCCACTTAGCATTTCCAAGTAGCACTCTACTCAAGTAAGTCCTGGAATTATTTATATTTATTACTAGCGTCCCATTCGCGGCTTCGCCCGCAAACCACTTATACTTTTTTTTATTATGCTGCATTTGCCATAGGATAAACAATATAAATTACATAATCAACATAATTTATACATTGAATAATTTTGAGAAAGTGCGAGCACTACATAGCTGCTTGCAAGGACGAACTCGGCGGCAAAGGCGCCCCCAGCAGGCAGTAGCAGGACTCGTGTC
>JAAIXJ010001000.1:0-19176 GCA_013403705.1 Heliconius hermathena | reverse complement strand
CAGAACTCAACGCCGCGCTTAACCTCGACACCAGAGCGAAGAAATGGAAATATAAATTTAAGTAAATATTTCATCTCCTCGAGTGGGGATCGAACCCACAACCAGTCGGTTTTGCAGTCACACCTCGTGCCGCTGCGCCACGACTGGGCTCAAATATAAGAATGATTTAGAGGAAATAATAAAGTCAACGTCTTCTTGATGTATTTGAGATATTATGTTTTAACGATTGCAGTGATTGGAGTTATAATCCCATTTGAAGGAAAATTTTATATTTATATGGTTAAAAAAGAATGAAGAGAGAACGAAGCGAATCGCTTTTTTGACGTCGCGTATCTTGTGTTTTTAGTAGAATAAGTAGAGAAAAGCGATCCCGGACCATACAAATGATTTTATTTTCTTGCACTCGAACTACTTAACTACAGAACTTGTCCTCAGTTTTAGCATTAATATTAGTTCTCGTTTTTTTACATTTGTGTATTTCATTTCTAAAACAACCAGTGGTACATAAATACCACTTAGAGCGTTCTTACATATATTTAGAGACATAATTATTAAAATTTCCATATATTTACAGGATAAGAAACAACGACTTAATTGTTTTTTATAAGAAAGATTTAAGTGGGGATAACATTTTGGAAATTAGGTTAATTAAATACCGGGTTGCTTATTAAGATTAGGTCAAGAAGTAAACATATTTTAAGAGAGAGCGGGAGCTGAGAGGGAGGTGGGGTCGGGAGAGGGGGGCCTTGTAACGAAATATAAATAAAATAAAATTTATATGAATCATTGCACAAAAATATTTCAAATTTCAAAACTGCCAAAGTTAACAGCTTCAACAAATTTTAGTGAAAGAATTATTTTTTAACAAAAAAGAACTGATTTCGAACTAAAACAAAAATACACTAAAAAGTAAAAAATAAATTGTCTGAATATAAAGTAAAACTTTGATTTTGTTAAGCAACAATAATTAAAGAAAAAAATATATAATTTTGAAGTTGGTTGTATTTTTTTATCGCTTAACTTTTTGAAATGACATTTAATGCAATTTAGTTCAGTCGTTTTATAATATTTAAATTAATGTATATAAAAATATATATTTAATTTTAATTTTCAATTACATTTTAAATATATATTTTGTATAAATTCATATTACATAGCACTACACTCAATCTGGGTAACTTTGACAGACACGATCGATATTTTACACTATCTTAAAATTTAAGACACATTGCACAAGTGTTTTTGTTATATTAGTGCTCTCATAATAATTTTCATCCATAGACATTCACATGAACCTTTTAAGCTACATCAGTACTGTTAATTTGGGTAACTTTAACAGATACATTCGATTTTTACATTGTCTTAAAATTAAAAGCACATTGCAAGAGTGTTTTTGTTTTATTAGCCCTCTCATAAGACTTTTCACCCATAGATATTCACATATCCTTTTAAAATATACCCCATTAAATGGGTAACTTTGACAGATAAAGAACCATTCATAAAAAACTTGTCATAATTATTCTTCTTAATAGTCTTTGTATTATAACATTGGTTCATGTTTTTATTAAATAATGGATGTAACTGACGTCGTAAAACAATTATTTCGCAGTTTTGTTTTATTTTTAAAGAAAATGCAGAATCAGTCTAATGCGTTTGATATTTGTATACTATATAATTTTAGTTAGCATCAAAAAATACTTAAAAACACGTTTAATAGAAAACTTTTACGCAAATTAAAAAGAAAACAAACAAAAATAATTTTAGCAAACAAATAAATTGTAAGAACATGAGTATTAATTGTCTATTCCCCATCCTCCCCATAATCTTGGAAGGATTTTGTGGGATCGAAATCCCCATCAATTATGTAGAACCCAGGCTCTTTTATACTAATTTTACTGGTATTCACTTTTTCAATGTCAGACGACAATTCATTTAGCAAGTTTGATGTTAATGGAGCTAAAGTAACATTATCTTTATCTATATTTGTTTTCCTTGTGCTGAGTCTTAAGTTTCTTTTCATTTTTAAAATTAATATTTATTAATTAAAATAAAGTAAATTTGCTTTGATTTTGTTTTGTTGTTTAAAAAAAGATTTTATAATTTTGAAGTAGGTGTCAAACTAATGCTACACCAACCTTCTGTAATATCAAATTATAACCTTTAACCTTTTAACCTTTTCTTACAGAAGTCAGTTAAAAAAAAGGCACATGTATATTTTTTTACTCTTACATAGTTGGAATCGAAATGGTCGGTGTTTAGATAAAGTAACAATTATTTATATATTGTTATCAGCCAGCTCTCTTGTATTGTAATTTTGCGCCTGGAAAAAAAGCCCACACATCTAAAGCACAATACGCTCTGGGCATTGCTCTTTCATACAATAAGAAAGGGTGTACAGTCAGCAAAAAAGAATGTACCGAATCTTTTTTGCAATCTTCTTGAATGTGGAACAACGTTTTCGTTAACGTTACTCATCTCTCCCTTGGTAGTAGTGTGAGCAATAACAATCTAAAACACGTAGAAAGATAATGAAAAAAAAATCGAAAAAAGTGATCGAATGTACGGTGCCGTAATAAATGCGGTTCCAAATATATTGTAGGAGTAAAGTGTGAAAAGTCGACAAAAACGTTAGAAGATACTTGTAAAATATTTAATTTTCTATACAATCTTTAAGCTGAAATAGCTTTAAACAAAAACTAAAATAGCTTTAAACAAAAAATGCTTATTTGACGTCCTTTGATCAATCACTATATGAGATTATCAATGTGCTACAAGGATGTAACTGTAAGCGCGACGGTTATGGATTCGATTCCCACTCAGAGGAAAGAATTATTATTTATTTTCAATTCTTCGTTCTGGTATCAAGTCAAAGCGCATTGAGCATGAAAGGGCATTGAGTTTTGCTACTCAATTCGTAAGGCTAAAAGTGGAAAACGGAGTGTATATACAGAGTGAAGAAAAAGAAAAGAAAAGAAAAAATATATATATTTGCCGAGAAGGAACATTTCAAGGTAATCATACTATTTTAGTATCCAAAGGTATACGATGAGGTGATTATTATTTCTGAAATCTTCTTTTTTCTATCTTTTTTTTAGCATTTTTTCTTAGAAGTTTATCTCCTAATATTGAAATTAAAAATAATATTTAAAATTTTTAAATAGAAATTAATTTAGATGCAGATTATAATTAAGATTAAGATGGATTACAATAAATTTATTTAAATGGAAATAAAGTTTGTAATATAAAATTGAAGGTGGATTTAAATGTAATAAATGTAATTTGTAGTTCATTCAATTAGTTCATGTGCTCGAGCTTAAGTTTTCAACTTTTATAAGATGTACTTCGCTCTGATTTATAATAATGCAATTTGTACGAAACCCTCGGAGTTGCCAGAAATCGTCGGAAAATGGGTGAGTATCTTAACACTAGGTTTCCACTGCCTACTTTGCAGTGCGCGGGAAACAGCGTAACGCTAAAAAAATAAATCTAGAAATGTCCGGGACAGAAAACATCACAACGTCAAAATGAATGATGCCTACCTGCAGACATACATCCTACAGATTTATGACGAAACAAAAAAATTGAACTCATAAATCAATTGATTACGATCGTGAGCCGTCAGCTTTGGACCTTATTGTTTTGCTTTGATTGATAGAGTACACTTATCGTTTTTAAACTCTACTTATTTTTAACGGGAACACGTCTATAAATTCGCTTCCATATGGAGGCAATCCAAAAAAATCTAATAATAACAATATCGGGGCACACCGTTTGGCGTTGTAATTTCGAAACTATCCTTTACATCCAAAATAAAATTATACCACTGGATAGCTTAAAAATCATAGAGTTTATTACAATAATCGAGAATGAGGCGGAAGCGACGCTATTTTGAGGTGTTTTTGCTGCGTATCGAGATTTGCTATTAGTATAACATAATAAATATAAGTTAGTTTAATTATACACCAAAATTTATCGATTGTATAATATAAAAAAAATAGTTGAAAGTAACGATGGTGAATAAAATAAAAAAGTATATTATTGTGGGCTATGGTCGGGGTACATCACGTCGGGGTCACCAATGTGGGCTACGGCAGCGTGACGATGTTTGTGAAATTATGGTCCACTCATTTATTATAAACTTTAATTGGTTATTTATACGCTACAAAACAACAGTGAAAAATAATTACACAATTGTATTTGTAGCGAATAAATTTAGGACGCTGATTTAGTGTGTTTACAAATGTTGTTTATGAACAATAAATATTAAGGAATGTGCAATACCCCTACATTATCAAAAATATATAATGTCGGCATATACGCGCCAAAAAGCCAAAACCAAATACCGATATCATATACGTTTGGAAAGGGCATCTCAAGAATAATCAAGTGGTAGTAATAAAACACCATCTGACCGAATGAAGGAGTTCCATGAGCGTAGAATAATAAATACGGCATTTGTCAACAATCCAGTAGATTTGAGAACTATCCCCGCCTGACCGCACAATGCTGATATATGAAAGTAAAAAATATTTATAAAAGAAGCATAAATTTTACTTGATAATTGAAGGTTAACACAGCACGGTTAATAAATTTCTTAATGGCGGGGGTTTTTGTTTGTTTTCATATACTACGGACATGTCGACCGTAACTTTTGTTAAATTTATCTAAATTATTAGCTATAGGAATTTACTTAATTTTCTTTTGCTACGGCTTAGAACTAAGACTATTATCTTTAGGTTTATAGTTTCTAAAAAAGTATCTAAAATAAACGAAAATTAAATAACAAACTAAGGTAACTCATGTTATCGTATAATATAAGTATGCACACACATAGTTGTGGATTCGATCCCCATTTGAGGGAATGAATTGTTATTTGTTAATATTTTTATTTTTTTTTTATCAGCTTCACGCTGTATCCCGCACACAGCAAGGTAGGCAGAGGGAACTCCGTCTTAAGACTCTCCGTTCCCCACTTTTGTCTGTCCCAGAAGAAATGCAAGCACTACATGGCTGCTTGAGAGGGGTCGACGACTGTAAAGGCGCCTGCGGGGCTCGAACCTCGGCTTACAACCGTCGAGCGGGCTGGGATTTTACCTAAGCTAAGCAAAACCAGCCGCGACTGGGGACAAAAATTAGACTAATCTAAGGGAGCTAACGGTCCCTAACCGCTGGGCCCGACCGCGCCGAGACGCGGCCGAGCCGTGGAATAAGCTGGACTTCGTCGTCGATTCCGTCGACGACGGTGTTTGTGTCGTGTATGTGTAGTGTTTTTCTTACCTACATACGAGGCATTCGCTATCGTAATGGCGTCACCGGGGTATAAAAGGACGCTCCGCGGGGGTCTGCGTTTAGGGTGCGCGTTGGGTGTATAATCACACGCCGTGATAATGAGGGGGTTCGCGTGCGAGTCTGCGCGCTCAAAGTAGCGCGTCGCTAAGCGTTTGCAGTGCTCGTTAATCGATTCCAGTCCAAAATCTCTATGTAGGTCGACGTTTCATATGAACCAGGGACAACCCGATGCGACACGTAAAAATTTATTCTGTACTTTTTGAAGGGGATCTAGCTTAGTGTGCGCGAACGCTACATAAGCGTATGACATTATGGGCCTTATACAAGTTTTGTATAATGTCAGCTTATGTCTAAGTGACATTTTACTACGCTTATTAATAAGGTAAAATAGTCTGTTAAGAACGAATTTTGCTTTATTGCAAACCTTCGTAATGTGGGGTTTGAATGAGAATCTAGAGTCTAGAGTGACACCTAGATATTTAACTTGTTTTTCCCATGGAATGGGCTTGTCTAATAGACGTATGGTAGAGACTTGTATGTGTCGAGCCATAGGGAAAAGGATAGCTTTATTTTCTCGGGATTAACCTCGATTGTCCATAGGCGGAACCACTTACCGAGTGCGTGGGCCGCTTTCTGAAGTCTCTCGGCTAGTAGACGTGTGTCACGCGATAAAATGTATAGGGCCGTGTCATCCGCGTACATTGCCAGGTGAACAAGCTCGGTGCGAGGTATGTCACTGGTGTACAGCGAATATAAAATAGGAGAGAGGGTTGAACCCTGGGGAACACCTGCGCGGAGGAGGCGGGGGGAAGAGTGCCTTCGACTTTATAGCGAAAGCACCTGTTAGACACGTCTCTGCGCCGCTACTTTTTTTTTATAAATGTCTTTATTGATAAATAAGTATAATATAACAAATACAACTTAATCTAAGAATATGTTGTTAACATCAATTAAAAGAAACAGTACTTTACCAGGCTAATAAGACGCCTCCAAAAGTTTACAAAGTGTAGCTTACAAAACTCATTAAACAATGTAGTTAAGATTAATCTACTTGTGAGCTAGGTATTATATTCGATATTTAGGTTAAAATATCGTTCTAAAATTGACAATGAAGGTAATTTTTAATAATCAAGAACTACGTGTTCATGTGCAAAGCCAAGCTCACTTTCGTCCAGTAACGTAGTCGCGAGTAGACCTTCCGCGTCCCCCTCATACAGTCGTTCTAGGGCGACAGCGGGGGGCGCGTTTGAGACGCAACGAGTCCGTAGGCTGGCTGACGCGCTGGTTGGACCGGTTTTAGTACACATTCGCACGGAAACAGAACGTGGTGATGGGGTAAGCGGTAAGTGCAATATCTATCGATATATTTTAAATCTGATATTTTCGTTCGGCCTATTGTCGAAATCAAACTATTTTTATGTTTATGAGATAATTCATAAAATTTATGCGTTAATTTAAATATATACTCACGTAATGTGGGATAATTTAGTTCTTTATGAAATTTCATTAAATTAGTTTTAAATGGCGTATTATAAGCTATTTTTAACGCTTTATTTTGAATAGTTTGGAGAAAATTATGATTAGTGAGACAAGTACTACTCCAAACAGGACAAGCATACGTAATGCGTGGGCGTACTAAGCTAGTATAAATACGTAATTTTGTACGTGGACTGAGGTTACTCTTTCTATTAAGTACTAGACTAAGTAAGCCAAGCGACTGTATCCCTTTGGTTCTAAGATGGGCTATTTGTTTTGTCCAATTGAGTTTCCTGTCCAATAGTACACCCAAGTAACGTACTTGACTAGACCATGGTATTTTATGGTTTAGAATTTGTAGTTACCTCTGGACCACTACTGGCCTCTTTTTATTTTAGACTCAAAAAATATTCACCAACTACCGCTTACCATGCTCGCTCCCAAAGGATTCCAAATTCGAAATTAAGAGTGCGTGTGAGCGAGATGGCGTTATGCTGTCTCTTGTGACACGAATGCTCGCAGACGGACGGAGCGATCATTTAAAGAGTCAATCAAAGAGAGAAGAGAAAAGAATGCAACAAAAAATGAACGCTAAGTTGTTCTGAAATTGAACGGATCAAATATTCTTTTTAGAGATCAGTTCTTTTGTTCATTTATATAATACAACAATATGGCAACATATGGCAGCACTGTATTTTTATTTGACTAATGTCAGCCATGTTTATTAATATTCTTGTGATTTTCTATACTAACTTCGAGCAATGGAGGCGACTACAAATGGCTCCCTGAAGCCTACACCTGTGGTCACAAGCACTAGGCACTGCTGCGAGCTCAACAGTATTAGTATCGATATTTTTTTTAATAAAACTTCAAAAAAAAAAAAACGAGGCGAAGTGCGACGTTGAATTCTGAAACTCAACACACAATGCCTCTAGAATTTGGCGGAAAATAAAAAATAATTATGTAAACGGTCACTTTCTTCATATAAGAAAACTAGTAAAAATAAAATGTAGAACACTGTTAGGTACGCAGTTTTACATTTTTACGTAACATACTTAAGTATGGCCAGTCGTGGCGCAGGGGCACAAAGTGTGACTGAAAAACCGATTGGTTGTGGGTTCGATCCCCACTCGAGGAGATGAAATATTTATTTAAATTTATATTTCCATTTGCTTTGGTGTCGAGGCAAAGCGCGGCGTTGAGTTCTGCCACTCAACACGCAGAATCCATCCTCCAGAATTAGGCAGAAAGTTGGGGAACGGAGTGTCTTAACATTAGGTTCCCTCTGCCTACCCCGCTGTGTGTGGGATACAGCGTGAAGCTGATTGATTTAAGTTATTTAAAAAAATATCGAAACATTCGGCAGAAAGTGGGGAACGCAGTACCTTAACACTAGGTTCTCTCTCTGTCTACTCTGCTATATGCGGGATACAGCGTGAAGCAGTTTCTAGAATTATCAAAATTCAATATATAAATTCTAATTATAGGCCTAAAAGTAGGCCTAAAGGTTAAAAGTCATGTCAATATTATTAGATGTTCCTACAATGTTGTTTTGACGTTTTCGTTATAATAAGCACGTGGCAGTTTTGTTATTTTCTCGAAAATATATGAAAGAAATGGGCTTAATAAGTTTTCTTATTAGCAACTGCGAACAATATTATTTTAGACAAATTTTATTATATAAATAACTTAGGCCATCGAGGCGCATTTGGGAAGCGTTTGACTGTATGCGTTATGGTTTTTAACTATTTGTTAATGAATAATTTCTCCGCTGTGATAAAACAAAGAGGAGTGTTCCGGCATTCTAAATATTATTTTTCGAATTCAGGCAGAAAGTGGAGAACGGAGTGTCTGGACACGAAGTCTCTAAACGAACGAATCTAAGAGAAACAAAGCGCAAAGCCGAAAATCAGCACTACAAATGTGATGTTTTACAAACATAAAGTCCTTTTATATATTGGATACAGCAAAACACTAAAGCCAAATACACACATACCTATACACTACTATATCTAATCAAATTTAAAAGTATGCTATGTGAATTGAAAAGTAAAATATTCTATAGAGAGTATAATCTTATTTCCAATTTTAAAACATACGATAATTTTATCGCCATAATATTTCAGTCCAAGTAAATAATATTAAAGTACTAAACAAGAATAACATATTGGCAGATGCGTTAATTGTCATCACTCACAATTTGTAAGGTGCAACGTCATATATTTATCAAAGCGATACTAATATATAGGCCAGTCGTGGCGCACACACACTTGTGCCCCACAAGTGTGTGGCTCGAGGAAATTATATATTTATTTAAATTTATATTTTTATTTCTTCACTCTGGTGTCGAAGCGCAAAGCGCGGTGTTGAGTTCCGCTACTCAACACGCAAAGCCTCCTGAATTCCGCTGGAAATGGAGAATGAAATGTCTTAACAATAAGTTCCCTCCGCCTACCATACTGTGCGCAGAATACAGCGTGAAGCTGAAGCTGATACTATTATATACATTTGCACCGACTTAATATTAGTTAAACTTAATGACACTTCTCTTACGGACTAAACATAGTTAATTTACTTTAATTATTAATTTTCAATTAAAAATAATTTTATTTATAGTAATAACTATTAAAATCCATTTCGTTTGTAATGTATAGTGACGAAATGTTTCGCCCTCTTTATACTCACTTACAAACGAAGATTTACGAAGATATGATAGCACTTTTTTAGTCGATCACCACTTTTTTTATTAGCATTCACTCGTCATATTAACTCAATCATAGACACTGTTCGCGCACTAAGTGTGTCTGCAGGGCCCGCCCTCAAGGTACCGATGTTTTTGCGCTGAAACAAAAATAAAGTATTATTTTTTTAAGCTACGATTAGGAAATATTTTTTTTAAATTTATTATGTTTGTGTTTGTTATCCTTAAATAATCAAAAAAAAAACTAAAAAAATTCGGTTGTATAATTTTGAAACAAATCCTTTCTGTCCTTCATAAAATAATAAATAATGCCAACTACAGAATAGTATGAACTATGTAGATACATAAATCATATTAAAAATATTTCCTTCTTAATCCATTTAACCAAATCCGCTATTAAAATAATAAGATTGTAATATCGTATATATAACAATTGGCTGTAAAAGTCAAAGCCGCGGTAACTTTTATGGAACTTGATAATAAATAGCAAGGGATGGAACTTCCAGAACGTTCATTCACTGAGGAAATTTCCCAAAGTTGCCAAAACCTTTAAAGATCAAGTTACTTTTATTATTTTATGTAGAATATTTTTACATGCAACAAAGGGGCCATTCACGAGAAAGATGAGTAAGGAGGGTAGGGAAAAGACCTTCCCTTCATCCAGTTAGATTGTGATAGATAGGTAGCTATATACGGCAACATGTTACAATTACGAGAACCGCTTTATGAATATTTCATAGTTTACTAGCAAAAATAGCATATAATATTAAAAAATTATATATATTTTTTTTTCTGATTGATTAGTTGCATTTATGATATATGCACATATCTTTTAATTTTCCCGAACATAGCAGGGTCGTGTTAAGATACTCCATTTCCATTAAGATATTTCCCCACTAACTGCTAAATTTTGGAGTTATTGCGTATGGAGTGGCGGAACTCAACGGAAATATCATTCCTTAAATATTTATGATTACGGTAAACTTAGTTGTTGTTAGGTCATTTAGCTAACCGGTTGTTATTTGAAAACTACAAATGAGTTTTTATATATTATTTTACAATATCACATTATTATTTTTTTAGAAACGTATAAAAATTTAACGTAGTGGGATTTGAACCTGCGCCTCTTAAAAACTGTCCAAGCGCTCTGACCACAAAGCCATATGTTCTCATCGAGGTATATCGAAAATTTTATACGCTTGTTACTNTAACACTTTAATAATGTTAAAAGTATATTTACTTACGACAATATAAAAACTAACGTTGGTTGCTTTAATTCGGGTAACATATTAGATTGGTTACATATATGCGAAATATAGATAATTAAGATTAACATTAAGCTTAAACTTATTTTTACATGAAAGCCAAAGGATTTTTTAATTATATAGTTTGTAATAAATAAAGCATCCCTTTCTAATTAATACCTGTAAGAATATATGAACAAAGTTTTATGATAATCGGTTGAGTAGTTTTGATGTGTAAGCGTAACAAACAAACTTACATTCACATTTACATTATTAAGTACGATATATGATATAACAATAATACATAGTTTTTAATGTTCCAAAAATTAACAACAGCGTAACTTATACTCTGTGAATATTAAATAGATACACAGGTCACCGAGAATGTTCTGGTATATGTAATTACAAAATGTGTTTGAAGGCAGCCGAGGCTGTAGGGGCACAGCGTGTCTGTAAACGCTACAGGTGGTGGGTTCAATTCCCACTAGCAGAAATGAAATATTTAATATTTTCAATTCTTCACTCTGGTGTCGAAAAAAGCGCGGTGTTGAATTCCGCCACTCAACACGCAAAGGGTCCGTAATATAGCGGCAGCAATTGAGGAGCGGGGTGTCTTAATACTGGGCTCTCTCTGCCTACCCTGCTACATGCGAAATACACCCTGTATTGTTGAAGGTAAAAAAAATGAACTAAACAATAATCCACATTTCATTTACACAGAACTAGGTCAAAGTTAGTGCTAAAACAGCCAATTTTATTTGCGACAAAACGTCGAGAATGGGTAGAGTTTACGATTTTTAAGAGAGCCAAATTGAAATGTAAACCAGTATAAAAAATGTTAAGAAACGACGTCCGTCTATGGTGTGGCCTCGTTTGGTTGTATTTATTAAGAGTTTTTTGTAAATTGAAATATATCTCTGGAGAATCCTCGTGTTGAATTTTGCGTTTAACGGCCGTAGCGTTATATTAATTATTTCACGACAATGCTTTGGCACAACATTTCTTTGAACAATTTAATTTATCGAAACGTTTTAGTAGATAGAACATTTTTAATAAAAGAACTTAGCTCTTTATAATCACGGCATCTTTAGAAATTTCTAATAACAATAAATAGAAATAAAAGAGAACAAATATTTATCGATATCTATTATAAACTTAATAACATAGTGAGATTTTGATAACTTTTTTTATGAGGCTAGAAAATATTCAAATAAATAAAAATACATTCTTTATTTTGGCGTGGTCGGGGAACTCAAAGCCGCGCTCCTTAATACCAGAACGAAGAAATTAAATATTTCATTACCTCGAGTGGGAATCGAACCCACAACATGTCGCGTTTACAGTCACACTTTGTGCCCCTGCGGCACGGCTGGACTCCGTAAACGTAATTTCTCTCAATATTATGTTTTTAATATATCTTCTTTATCAAGTTGATCATAGTTCTACACTAGTTCTAACTAAAAGAAAAATCTCAAAGATATCATGATTTGATGATTATTTCACGACCATCATTAAAATATTTGTGCTAAACTCAAGTTCTTCCAGTGACATGTAACTATTTATATAACATTTTATTACAATTTAGTAACATTGCATTATATTAGTATACATAGATTCATCATATAATATCATCATCATATATGTATATTTTCAAATTACCTAGGACGAATATAAGAGTGCTCGGTGGCCGAATTCAGCACTGCATTTCTTAAAAATAACAATTTCTATTATTTTTAATACTAGGCGCTACTTTTATAGAATGAGGACGAACCTACGGCTATCTAGGAACTAAATCACAATCCCATCAGAGACATGATCACTAAATAAGGATACCAAAATATAAGTTAAACTATTTTTAATATAAATTTTTGAAAATATACATACATATATTATTAGGTAACAGTGACGCTAAGGAAAAATCTTCATATATCAGAGGGAATCTCATAACTTTGCATAACTATTTCATCACTTTCATATTGACTTCGCATGTGGAGTAAGAAGACATGATGTTATAAATATAATACGAAAACGAAATATACTGAATCTTAGGTCTTGTAATATTTAAAGGAGTTAATTACAATATCGATATATCGATATATCTACATATAGTGTTGTATTGAAGCCAGTCGTAGTGAAGCGGCACAAAGTGTGACTGTAAAACCGACTGGTTGTGGGTTCGATCCCCACTCGAGGAGATGAAATATTTACTTAAATTTATATTTCCATTTCTTCGCTCTGGTGTCGAGGCAAAGCGCAGCGTTGAGTTCTGCCACTCAACACGCAATTCCTCCAGAATTCGGCAGAAAGTGGGGAACGGAGTGTCTCAACACTAGGTTCCCTCTGCCTACCCTGCAGTGTGCAGGATACAGCGTGAAGCTGATTTATTTATTTTTTAATTTATATATCGATATTTTAATTCGGAAACCAACGGAACCAGCGGAAAGCTAATTCGACTCCATCCGTATAAATGTTATAATTGACGCCGAAAGAGTTATTTTATGTTTTCAATCAATCAATCAAATCAGCCAATTCGGGTCCACTGCTGGACATGGGCTTCCCCTGGTTATGTTTCACAGACCACTAATTTAAAAAAAATATGTATCTGTTTGTCTGTCTTTAATATACAGTACAGTATAAATATATTATCTATCAACGTTTTTTTTACAAGATGCATGTGAAAAAAAACAACGTTTTACGTGCATTTTGTACAGTTGTCACAGATACAGCTAGATGAATTGCGAATTAAGATATCGATAATAAATATATTTTAATTTCGAAAATATAAATTAAAATAAAACCAGTCAATTAGTCAGCATACAGTAAACATACAGCTCATCTATTTAAGTACACTTGAACCTGTCTTCCGAAACGGCACGTATTTAAATCCCGCCGTGTTTGTATTATTTATGTGAAATTTTAATATGTAATGTATAAGTGTTAGCTCTATATTTTTATTTTAATATTTAGAGTACATAGGTGGATCAAACATTTGTTAAAAATATTTAGTAAATAAAAATAAAAATAAATTTTAAGTATTTTTGACTGAAATGGATAGAGAGACACTTAAAAAGAATGATAGAAAACAAAAAATATGTTTGTTATTTTGTTGTCTGTCTGTATGTGAGATCACATTTATCTCCTAAAGTACTGAACTGATTTACATAACACGTTCACCAATTGCATTCTTTTAACCCAGCAAAAAATTTACAGTTTGTTTCATCAAAATCGATTCATTAAAAAATAAGTTATTGTCATTTGAATCAACTCAAGACATGAGATGGCCTGCACACGTATGTACATATTTATAGCAATCTTTACTAATACAGCGTGGAAGCGTCAGCGCTCCTTTTACAGGGACAGCATATAGGGTAAAATATTTTAAACCCATACCTCAACAGTTTAGACGTAAGATTTTTTTTATTTCACGACATTTATAATTATCTGTATTTCGGTTGACGCAGTTACGCATAGATACCAATAAGGTAAAAACATACTCCTACAAAAATACTACTAAAGGTTAAACAACTTTAAACTTTGCCGCCAATACCTACGACTCGATTTCGGAATGAGGTCGATCCCTTTGATAGGTTTATGACTGCGTGCGTCCTTTTTGACAAATGACGTTTTATTTTACAGCCATAATTTATAAAATATAAGCATTTTTTTATTTCGATAGGTAAAATTTTATGTATCCATTGAATAGCTAAAAATGGAGACCAGCCGTAATATCCATAAAATAAAAAAATAATAAAAAATGTAAATTATAAAGTGTATTATTTTTACGCAATAATTTTAAATTAAATAAGTCTATTTATAATATTATAAGTATATTTAAACATAAAATTGCAAACAACACCGAAAGAGAACAGTTATGGTGTGCTACAACCAATTCAACTTACGTAAAATTCAAGTTTTATTGAAGCTCTGCTGTAGTTATCTTTTAATCTTTTCTGTGCACCTGTTGGGACAAAATAATTTCATGCTTTCTTTTTTATTCCAATACGAAAAATCATAACTGTTAGCGAACTCGAGTAAAAGAGGGTAGATGTTGGTGAAAAAAATGATAAAAGCAGTGGAATTGTGTCAATCAGGGGTAGTTGCTGGTAGCTAACGGCCCTTATTGGAAGGAAACTAGTATGAAGTATAGTTATTAGGTGATACATATCACTTATTGCAATTACATAGTGTCTCTTTCCAAATAGTTTAGAAACATATAGACGATATGTGTTTATGTAGTGATTTTTTAAAAATGTTAACCGATTCCGATTTCTAACATTACTTTATAAAATACTAAATAAAATAAATGTACTTAATAGAATAAAACAATTAATATCAATTATCATATTAATAATAAATTATAGACTACATACATAGTTATAGTGCGAATGAAAATAACATTAGTAACAATGACCTCGATAATGAAACAAAAGCATGCCCAAACTAATAATAACAAAGTTACGTACGTGTTCTGGTTGTGAGAGTCCGAGTGTGAAGCGGTCGGTGGCAAAAATCGAGCGAAACGTCTTTGCAGCACCAGCTGCCTGAATGTTTGACGAAACTGTCGAGACATTGAGCAGTACAGAATGAAGTTTATAGCTCCATTGACGAGGGCCAGCAAGTCCATCATGTCACCCAGCAAATTATAGCATCTCACGAAGAAACACCACCCTAAGACGCCGCTAAGTAACCCCAATATCCCCTGGGGTAATTCGGTTAACAGGAAAAGCAGCCAAACTGCTAACAACATTTTAGTTGTTCTGTCAGTTCTCTTGTCAGCTTTGTGCTGACGTTTCACCATTTTCTCAGCGGCTGGACAGGAGCTATAGTTGCGCAGATTTTTCTGATGCTGATTTGCGCTGTATAAGGCTCTTATCAACCACCAACTTATGACGGTTAAAATCAAACATGGCAACAGTTTTATTAGAACAGCGTGAACCCAAAAATTAACTTGGTACAATGTGCCCTGACTGTCAGAGTCCACGTGATACGCCACAGCGGGCTTGTCGCTCGTCTCTGTAAGGTTCTTTGTGTGTATGTCGAATACCTGCGGAAAGAGAACTTGATGATAATATGTATTGTATGGAAATTTGAATATTTCATATCATTGTGAATAATGCAATTTGCATAGGAATGTGCGGCCTTGACTTTCAAAATTTGATTTTTAATAGGATGCGCAATAAACACATAACTTTAGAGAAAATGCAATAAACTTTTTAAATGAAACTATTTTAACCGGACTAATCGCGTATATTTTGTATTTTTATACATTTTTGGAAACCCGACGTTTCGAGCACTTTGCAGTAGTCCGTGGTCACGGGTAGTCTACCCGTGATTAATCCGGTTAAAATAGTTTCATTTAAAATGTGTAATAATCGTGAAAATCAAAGAACTTATTATGTAATAAACTGTTATATTAGATTACAAATAGTAGTGAACTTGTGAAAATGCTTATTTTTTATTCATAATCATTATTCGTAATTAATTATAATATATATTTTTAAATTTGCTTGCCGCGATTACTATAATATTGCTTTATAAATATTAAGATTTTTTCTCAGTAAAATTAATATTAATGATAAATAGGTACTTATTTTTATACGTTTTAAAAATAAGTATTTTTCTTTCCTAAGTGTGGTATAACACTTTAAAAATGTTAAAAATAATACCAATGTCAAAATGTTTGAGCAACATACTGAACCAGTAATTTTGACGTACCTACTAACAATGTCATGTCGAATTTACTTACCATAAAGGTAGGAATGCATAGAATTGGAGGCAAGATGAAACTACTCAGTATAGCTATGCTACATCGCCTCTCCGTACATAAAATGTGACTTCTGTCTGAGTACCTAAAACAAAGAAAGAAAAGAAACCTCTTCAAATCGATCCACGTGATCAAGTTAAATTAAAATTTACCTTGACACAGTAAAGAAATTGTTTTCGAAAGAAATTGAAATTCCTCGAAGGACTTCTCTACAAAATGAATTCGTGATATGAATGAGTTTTTTTATCGGCTTCACACTGTATCCTACATATAGTAAGGGTAGGCATAGGGCACCCAGGGTTGAGACACTCCAGTCCTCAATTTTCCCCAAATTTTCCAAGCATTGCGTTTTGAGCGACGGAACTCAAGCCACGAGCCAGAGCGAAAATTATAAATATTAATAAGCAATTATTCATTTCCCTGAGTGGGAATCGAACCCACTACCGTCGGGCTTACAATGACATGCTTGTGTCACTGCGCCACGACGGCCTCGTTCATCATTTTTATATTCTTTTACCAGGAGTTACTAGGAGATGTAAAAGGTCAATAAAATAGGGTGTACTCACTTTATTGCCACGTATCTCCATATCGCCAACGACAGTGTGAGACATATCGACGCCGTGTGTAGTATTTGGGCAAAATGCATATGAAATAGCAAATACATAGCCCAGGAATACGGGAAGTCCAATTTCTCAGGTAACACCTACAACAATTTATAATAATCTTAACATAAAAATTACTCAATAATGCCGCATATAATATTTTTGTAAAAAATAACTGTAATACATTTAAAACTATTTAGATTTATTCGTTAGACATTCCACACATTAAACCATTTTAGATTATATATATATATATATATATATATATATAAAGCTATTTAAATAGGGTTAGATATATATATCATATAGCATATCAAATGTCAAATAATAATATCAATGTCTCAAATTGAATAAATTCCAAATTCCATAAATTATAATTAATGGACTGTCAGACATTTTAAAATTTAATTTAACTTCGGAGACAAAATGTCTTAACTTTCATGTTACAATATATTATACATTCTCAATAAGCACTGTTCTTGTAATTATTTCATTTTCAATCTTCAAATGTTTAACTAGCGTATTGGAACTTCTTATATTACATACATACATCTGGGATGTATGTATGTAATATGAAGCAGAATTAATATTACTTAAATTCTCTTAAATAACTATGTATGACTGTAAGCGCGACAGGTTGTGGGTTCGATTCCCACTCGAAGAAATGAAATATTTCAGTTTGGTGTCGTTTCAAATCGTGGCATTGATTTCCAATACTCAATACGCCATACCTCCAGAATTCGGCGTAAAAAAGGGCAGGTCTTAACAACATGTTCCCTCTTCTTTCTCTGTTATGTGCAGGATACATCGTTAAGCTGAATTATTAATTTTATAACTAATGTAAGTCGTGTTCTTATATTTTATCTTAAATCAGGCATCACTTTTACTTTAGCCCTCAAACAGTATTCGTAAATATTACATGTATAGAATATTATATTTAATAATATGCAAACAGAGTTCATATTCATGTTTTTCATATAATATTTGCCTTCTATATCATTCAATGTAAGGCCAATAATATAGTTCACAAACAAAAAGCCTTATTTATTATAAAAATGGCAGAATATTCCATATCTATAGGTTTTTGATTAACTTAATTTGGAAGCTACTCGAAGTGACATAATATAATTAATCAACTTAAATTGTTATTTTAAAATAAATTTCTTTCTAAAGATCTAGAAGAGTGGTTAAATTTGTTCGAATTTAAGGGACACCCAATACCCTCAGTAATTAATGAAATGAATTGATTTCGTCCAACCTCATAAAAAGTTGAAAAATGTACGCCTGATTAAGTCTAAGTTGGCTCGCTTGGTCGCCGAGCAATTAAACTTTTTAAAAGATGTCTATTCAAATTTGAAAAGACTTAAGAGAATATAATATTAAGAACCAAACTTTTTTTAATATTTGACGTGTCACCTAATTCTGAAACTAGTAAATATCTTTCTTAAATAGCTTTCTTTACTTTTTTCACGAATATAGCAGAGTAGGCAGAGAGAACCTCTTGTTAAGACATTCCGTTTCCCAGTTTTCACCGAATTTTCGAGACATTGTGTGTTGAGTAGATGAACTCAACTTAACCCAGTAGTTACCAAAACGTAGAAACGAAAATATTAAATATTTCATTTCTCGAGTTAGAGTCGAAGCCACAACCGCGTTTCCAGTTACTTGCTTTTACTACTGCATCACTTCGGCCTCTTATTTATTTAAACAGACATAGAAAATTGGTAAATCACTCATGAAGCTAACTGCTTGAAATCTTTTTTTTCCCATGGAAAAGATTATGCAGATTTCCCAAGTTGAGCCCAGTCGTGCCACAAATACACAAACGTGTGTCTGAAAAGGCGACGGGTTGTGGGTTCGATCACCACTGGAGGAGACGAAATAATAATTATTATCTCTGGTATCGAAGCAAAGCGCAGCGTTGAGTTCCACCGCTCAAAGCGCAATGCCTCCAGATTGCAGCGGAAAGTGTATAATGGAAATGTCTTAACACTAGATTCCCAGCAGGTTTCTTTTGCCTACCCTGATATACACAGCGTGAAGCTAAAACAAAAAAAAAATACAAAACTGCTGACTCACCAAATATTTATATATGGCGAA